>VVHJ01013675.1:4364-17207 GCA_015107715.1 Tylochromis polylepis | reverse complement strand
TTAGAATGATTATTGTCACAGTCTGGCAGAGCAGACTGTATGTGGTGAGAAGGTGGACCCAAATGCAGACACGTGAAGAGACGAAACTTAAACTTAACTAAAAACACGCTGTTTATTAAAGCTGGGAAAATAAATTAGAAACAAAAGGCAAGGTGGACCAATAAGAAAGTAAACATAAACCTAAACTGAGTGAACTAGAACTGAACATGAAAAAACCTAGACATGAATACCTGGGACATGGAAACATGGCGTGGGAATGACAGAGGACTTAAATACACACAGGAGGTAATCAAGAGGAATGGAAACACATGAGGGAACCGCTGACACCAATGACCATAATGATGGCACAGGGGAGTGTAAAACTAAACACATTGAACATAGGAACACAGGACTCCTACAAAATAAAACGGGAAACATGAGACGCAGACCTGACAACATGAACTTGACAACATGAGACGCGCAGACATGAGACACATGAAGGGAGAGGGAGACTAAACACAGGGGTGTGAGACACAAGGGGAAACTACAAGATAAAACTAGAACAACGCAACCAAGGCACAAGTGGAAATGAACTTAGAAAACCTAATAACTAAACATGTGCCATAAACATTAATATACAAGTAACTCAAAACGCTGGGTCAAAAGACCCAGGATCGTGACAATCTTAGTCTCCAGTGGTTTAGCATGCTTAAACTGGTCACACTTTGCATCACTGCACAAAAAGGGGAAAAAAAAAAATACTACTCATCCTTCAGTTTTCTAACTCTGTAAGACAATATGTCGCTTAGAAAATACTGACAATAACTTGTAAAAACAAAAAAAGAAACAAAGCTTATTTCGAGGTGAGTAAAAAGTTTGAATTTTATCACCTATGAGTCGCAAATGAAGAAGGCTTTTACTGCCAAAATTTGGTTATCCCCAAGGTTTCTGGAGGGCTTTAATGTGTTGCAGGCAGTTTGGAAGAGGGTCACACATACTTAGGTCACACATACTCAGGTACAGTAAAGTGTGAGATCTGCTGCTGATTAGATATTACATGGCTGTCTGTCACGGATCAATCATTCCTTGTCTGGAAGCACTTAGTCTTATACTTCTTTCTAAATAATTTTTCTCTAATAGTTCCCATTTTTCACTTTGAACAGCTTCTCTCTCTGGTTTATTTTGCAGTAAAGACATCAGGGGATGCTGTAAACTTGTTTTCAGTCATTATGAATTTCTTTCTACTCTGGCAGCAAAGACATTACAGCAGCCATTAGAAAGTCCCGAATTTTCAAGCTTTTTAAGTCTGAGAGGCTCAGATAAAATACACCGAAAACACTTGAAGGCCTAAAAACACTCAAACACATTCAAACACTCCATAATGTCACACTCTGTGCAGAAAAAAACCTCCGATTCATTTAAAAATAAGCTATAACATGTAATTTTCTAACCATAGATTTCCTGTGAGTTTGGCCTTTACTTATATTTGCTCCATTAGGGTTTTTTTTTTTTTTCTGCAAAGCAATTATAAACTCTACGGTTAATAATTTATTAACTAAGCTACCACTTCAGATGAGTTGCCTCGTATTCCAGATGGCAAATCTAGACTATGAAAAACCCCTGTAGCTTATGTACTGTAAAGGGAGCATTAAACTGCTGGAGATATATAATATATTCCCTGAGCACTGCAATCAGTAGCAATGCCAGGCAACAGCAAGAAGAGAACAAGAAGCAGACAAAACACTTTTAAAAAAACTGAATACTTTTAGAAACAAATTGAATCTACTTACCTCTTGCTTGTGTTGGAAGTTTGTGCTGTACATACATGTCATTTTAAGTGGTATGAATGACTGAGATGTTTTGGTACTGGAAGCTGTCTGGATGATGGATATAACCAACACAAAAATGCGCTTAGCCCAAACTGAGAGTTATTGTGCTTTTTTGCCAAGTAATTTTTAGTTAAAAACTGCAGCAGTCACCTGATCTTTCACCCTTTTACCACTACCACTAGTTTTACTCTTCCTACTTCTTTGAACTGCAGCTACATCTGTACACTTTTCGGGTTTCATTGTGTCCATAGCTTTGATATTTGCTCCTCCAAACACTGAGGTAAAGCCTTTAAACGCAGAGCATGGATTCATGCAGTATATCAACCAAATGTTGGAACAGAGTAGAATTTTGGCAAGTACACTTGTTTACCATCATACCTGGTAAGACCAGAAGATCAATACCTACATGATCCATATTTAGCATAGCTTGGAACAGAGACACAAGGGAAAACAGCCTGCTCTCTGTCAAAATAAAACAAAACATTGTTTGTTTGCTTTTAGAATAAAATAGTGCAAAAGATTTTTTTTTTTTAAAAAACCTCAGTGTAAACATATCCAGTAAGGATCACATTTCATCCTGTGGCCTTTGGTGAACAATGTAAAATAACTAAGGACCTAACAATATAACACATCAAAGGCTGTGCGACCAAGAACTAACAAGAACTACACAGCTTTGTCATTCTCTGTCATTCGCCCTATACAAACAAACACCAACAAATCAAACCAAACTAAGGTATTGAGTACTGTAACTTTTTCATTCATTCATTCATGATTAAGGCATTTAATACACATCAATATGAAGAACGGTGCAGTTTTAAATGGCTACAAAATCAGATCTCTCCAACAAAGCTGGCGCTGCTTTTATTTTTATACACACACTGGACACACTGACCAGTGGATTCATCGGGTCACAGAAAAATGTTCTCCTTCATTAACTCTTCTCTAAATTACTGCCAAAACTCACTGTAGGCTGTCTTTGTTTGCACCTTTTTAACACTAATTGCCATCTCTCCAACAAAGGTTTCCATCTTAAGTTCAATGTCTTTTTTAGTCACACAGGATCATGTAAAGCCCAGCTTTGACTGTAGATGGTTTTGAAGATGTGCTGCAGGACAAGTGCTTTTTGTGACCAATTGGTCCTTGGAATCATTAAGGTCTTGCAGACTGTTTCAGATGCAATGTGTGCAACAGGCAGTAGAACCATCTCCCTAAAGGTTGCGAAACAAGGCTTTAATCAGACTTTATATTGTATTCTTTTTGTTTTGCTTTTTTTCATTGTGTCTTCTGATGTTTGACTAGTATGTTTGTGTTTGGGCCATTCATCATCCCAAGATGTGAGAAACGTCCCTGTGAGCAGCAAGGGACCACAGAAGCATCTTGCATAAAAATCTGGGTAATCCAAAACCTTATCTGCGAAGCTACAAAGAATTATCCTCCCACTCTGTCAGATGCCTTGAACTTTGTAAGTTGTTGTTTTTATGAAATTATTTTTTGTCTTGGTTCTCATTTGATACTTGGTTTGTATGCCAACAGTTAAGGCTATTTTTGTGATCACAGCACTAATTTATTCATCTAATTCCCGACCTAATGGCTTGAGAGTGTGTACGGTGATGAACATGTTTTTGTTACTCCTTTGTTATTTTTTTATTCTTTATGCATGATCTTTGCGACTAGTGTGCAAAGCTCTTTCTTTATATTTTGCTTCCAAGGAGCCAGAGTTTATTTTAACTTTTTAAAGTGGTTTTGAGGAATAGTTCTCCAGGCTTTCCCAAGGTCTTTTGAATGGGTTTTTTTTGGTCATTGGCTGCTTTTTCAATCATTTTGAGCCCAGTCCCTAGTGCCTAACCATTTTAAGAGGAATGTTGTGTGTGCGTGTGCATGTTAGGCAAAACACAACTCGACAGACAACCAAATTTACATTTTATTTTTAATTTGTTCTTTTCTTAAATCCATGAGAAAATGCAAAGACAGTTTCACAGGCATAAGCTAGTATTTTTGGATCGTCAGGGTGATTTCCAGAGCGCTAACAGCCAAAAACTTAACTTATCTTGACATTATGCGCAATATGTCCTTAAGTAATTTGGAAAGTGGACAAGTTGAGGACAAAAGAAGAAGCGACTGGCCTAAAAACTATCTACAGCAGATGAACAGTATCTGAAAATCATGTCCTTAAGAAATATGGAAAAGTCCAGGACCTAAGAGATGCATCTGGCCCTTCACTTGATCCATCTACAGTTCGCTGAGGCCTCATTAGAAAACGTCTCAGTGGAAAGGTGGATGTCAGGAAGCCATTTTTAAGGAAAAGAAAGAGAGAGAATAGACTGAGGAATGCCAGATTACACTAAAACTAGACTGAAAATCAGTGGTAACAGGTCCAGAGGTGTTGGAGATCTTATCAAAATGGATGGATTATGACTGCAGAAGAGTAGAGTCAGATTTTGATCCACCGTGAAGTGCAATCTGCAAGGTATTGACACACTGCCAATTCAGTAAAAGGATAGAAAAGCACACACTATCAGTCATAGATTGGCCTCTCCATTATTGACATACTGACTCATTGAAGTAGTGTAGGAAAAAAAGAAAAGTGCTTTGAATGTCCTTCAAAAAACCTGAAGAACTATTCCTGACGACTTTTTAAAACAAATTACAAGAACCCTTACCAAAGAGTTCATGCTTTAATGAAGCTTGAAGGTCATACCAAATATTAACTTTCAAGCTTGAGACAATTGTACAAACTCTGCTTTTGCCTTATATTTTATATTTCCAGTTTTCTTTGCAGATGAATAAATTGCTGTAACTATTTTCTATTTCCTTCGCAAAATATTAAGAAATGCAGAGTGGCCAAAGACTTTTGCATATTAACCCATCAACCCAGTCCCACTGATTGTTTTGTCTAATACTTGCTTTTTTTCCTTCTCACTTCCAACATGAAGTTATGTTAGAGGAGAGCCACTGCCCCACCATTCACTGTCACTTGAAAGCCGCAATGTGTTATTGAGGACACACAAAGGACAAACATCAACACTAAGGTCCCAACTTGTCAGCAGTAGCTGCGCTGCATCGTTAACGGACACAGTAACAGAGGCAGGAACATTAGGGCATACGGGTTACATATAAAGGTAATTGAAAAGGTGATTGCTCCCTCCTTGGATGCCTAAAAATAAAGACAATAAAGACATATTGACAAAAGTGAATATTTTAAACTAAATAACTGTGTTGAATCCTAACTACAGTATTAACATTTCTCACAAGATTATCAAATGCTGTTAATACACTGAAGTTTGCAGGTGCATTTTTTTTTCATCTCAGTTCATCTTTATAAAAACTGGCATGTGGTGTTTAATTATTATCTAATAAAAAAATCAAATATGCAAAAGTTATTAGCAATTTGGCAAAATGTTTGTTCTCCATCCAAACCTTGATAGAAGCCAAAATATTTCTGGACAACCAAAATATTTCTAAAATTATATATTTAGACTGAAGAAGGCAAGCTGCGGTATTTGTGCAAAAAATGGCTAAATTACATTGAAAATTAATTTTCAGTGTTAAATAGATTAACTGACTTGTTTTTTTTGTTTTGTTTTGTTTTGTTTTTAGTTCTAAATGTCAGAGCATAATGTCACCCTTTGATATATCCCTCTGCTTTACCATAATTCAGCTGCTTGATTTTCACTGACTGGACACAGAGCAATGTCAAGCAAAACAACACCAACAACATCGCCAGCAACAACCACTGGCTGATGAATGACTGCTGAGATGGAGACGGGGATCGAAGGGATTGATCTGCACCCTGCTATCTCATCCCTGTTTTTACCCTCTGTCAAACAGGTGCCAAGGGGAGATGGATTCTGTCTGCCAAAGGAGTGGATTAATGGCAGTAGCAGAGGAGGGTCTGGCTGCACCCTGGAACCAGCTGAGTGGTGCGCTCCTCTGGGCAGAATAGAGGCAGCAGAGGTGGTATTGACTCCAGGAGAGGAGAAGGTGCCAGTGCCTCAGGTAGAGTGGAGAGAGGATTGGGTGAGGTGAAGCTCTCTCTAGCCTCATTCAGGCACCATTACACACACAAAAATACTGTAAAAGTATCATGTCTAAAAAGCTATTCTAATGGGATGGTTTCAATGGTGTGTTTAAAGTGTAATAATGGATGGTAAGAAGGTTCAGCCTCTCATCCACCTTTATTCAGTCTTCCTGCTCTGCGAATTGACTTGCCAAGGTAATGAATATGCATGTATGTGTAGATTATGTTCACAAGCTCAGCATAGAGAATATGAATTGCCAATTGAACTGAGTTAATGACACAAACATAACCCTTTGTTCAATTTCCATTGACTTATTGGGTGCTTAATTAATTGCCTGGCTTGAAATTACAATGGATATTTTTAGTGCATGGAGATGTATTCTGTAAACATATATTACATTACTCTAATTAAGGGAATAGAAAATATGTCTAAATCACTCCTAATATCACATCAGCGCTAATGGCAAAAACAAATGGAGCAAGCTCATTCATCTTTGCCAACAATAACTCAATTAACTGTAATATGATACATTTAGTGTTGAAGTGGTCACACTTGATTGGTATTTGTAAACTTTGAAGGTCACAGTCCAGGAACCCGACTTGCGTGGAAAAAGTGTTATGGATTCACTTGCCGGCTGGAAGGCCCCGAGTGTGGCGATGAGGGAGACCTGAGAAGTTCAGTATGCTACCAGCATCCATCTCTCCCTCTCTCACTTTCAGCACATCTCTCCTGTGAAACATCACTGACAATTTCTCAATGCAGCAGAAGTGCTAATGCTTTTTTTTTTCTTTCTTTTTTATAAAAGATGCTCAGCAAGACAACAGGGTGTGCCCTGTCTCAGATTAATGAGTACTCAAATGCAAGCAGACAGCAGTGGAATTAACAACCTCATCTCCCTCCATCTCTACCTCTTTTCCTCTCTGGTTTTTTTTTGTGTGTGTGAGTGTTTTCTCAAGACTCTACTGACTAATTAAAGGAATTGCATCATGAAATGCATGCTTCCTTTTTATCACCCCTTAGTCCTTCACCACTGAGAAAACAGAAGTGATTACCAATCCCTGTCTCAGTGCTCCACTTATGACAAGGCATCCTTCTTGGTGTTTGGTGTGTTAAGACCTTTGCAGGGTTTTTCACACGTCAGACATATTAAAATTAAGGAAGTGTGAAAAACTTTGAATTATATCTCACAGTGTTTTGCAGATGGAAATGAGAGGAAACAGCTGGAAGTAGACATCAGGGTCAAAGCAAAATCTACAGTAAAAGGTGAGATATCACGTCTATAGTTCAATAAATCAAATCAAGTCATATTATAACATGCATGTAACTCAAAAAGCTCTTATGAAACAGCAATATATGAACAAGAGGATGGGTGATATGATTCTTGTTAAATGGCAGTTAAATGACATGTGACATTTTCTGATTCACAGATACAGAAATAGGCCAGAAGCAGCGACTTCACAAGTACACAAGGTGCGAGGAGCACAGTATCTGTGACTTTAACCTTGGGCTTTTGTAACTGCATCATCTACAGTATGCAAATACGATAACTCTAATATCACACTTGTAAAAGTGTTTTTTTTTATTTGTTTTGGGATTTATTTATTTTTTTAACTTTCAGGGTCAAAAAGGTAAAACCATGAAAAGACAAAGAATAACAATGTAATCAGTCCATTTTTAATGCTTGTAATTGCTTTCATTTGTGCCCACTAAGCAGCAAAGAGTCATCCTAAAAGCATAGCCTTTAAACTCTTGCTAACATATGGCAGACTGTGCTAGCAGTCACAGAAAGTAACTAGTACACTTGGGTGGTATTCATTTTTCATACCTCATACAATCTTGACATTTCACCAGAGGTATGCGATATGACGATGGATGTTGCAAACCAACAAGGTAGAAAGCGGGACAGATGACATCTTGTAAAATCAATGCGGTCTGGCAGCATGTTGATCTAGAAAAGGAACGGTTGCATGTAGGCTGTGTCAGGATAAATTGGGCCTATGACCTGGGACCACAATAATAGATTCAGCGTAGTGATGGATTCTAACCTACAAAGAAGGTAAACTGTTAGTGCTAGCATCTCTAATGTTAGCCACACTGGGTGATTTTTTTTTTTTTTTTAACTTTTAGAATCACAGGTTGACGTTTAAATTTTCACTACATAATTTGTAAAATTAGTTGCTACCTTTGTGCATAGATAGGATTCGATGACATTTAATGGAGATGCAGTTTAAAGTGTTACCTTCGTTACCCACACAACTCGCTTGTTAATATCTGTGGCTATCTTCCTGCATGTTGGCTTGCTTTTTATTATAAAATGAAACAAAATCCCAAAGTTTATTTCTTTACTAATCATGGTTGCCTATTTTCACAGCTTGCTGAGCTCAGCTTTGCTCATCCACCAGCAGATACTTCACTTGAGTGATGAAAGCTTTGTAGAGCTTTTTAACACATGACCTCAATAGAGCACCTCCAATTCAGTTTAATCAAAAGAAAGACATGTAGTGTTTTCAACGTACCAATTTCTATAAACCCTGGTATACAGCAGTAGCATGATACCTCCCAAAGCTAGCAATCAAAGATTACATCACTGCCATAGATGGTAGTCAAGGAGTTAAATAATGATAGAGTGCAACCTAACACAGCTTCTCAATATTTCAGGGGCCAGTGACTTCGTAACTTTAACTCAACAAAAATGTATTAATATCATTTAAACGCCGATTAAACACCATACACAGCAGACCACACAGAATCTCAATTTTACTGTATTATTATTTTAATATACTATATTTTACTATATTTATTCAAAATCTCATCTGTGTTAGCCTTTTACCAATCAATTAGTAGATTACCAGTTTCTGCAAGGTCGTCCTGTAAAAGGATTAAAGGGTTCTTGTGCCCAAGATGTGCTATTCAGACATGAGAGAGAGTAGTAATAAAGGGAGGATGGATGTGTGGGTGGAACAGAGATTGGGATTTAAGCGATTTGCAGACAAGGCAGAGGCATGGGCAGAGGGGTCAGGGGTGCCTGATGGATCGTTTTCTGTGAAGAAGCAAGAGGACTTGGAGTACTTTTTCTGCTGTCCCCAATTGTCCCATTTGTCTGTGTCAGAGCAAAATACAGATGTGTGAGTGTAAGAAAGGAGTTCATTTTGAAGTGCATTTTGCTGAAAAGCACAAGTGATGATCACTTCGAACTGCTACTCCATCTAAACCAGAAATTCACATACAATACAAGTCCACAAGGAAAGCTGTTGATGATAAACATTTTAGTTTTGATTAAAGGCACTACATGTGGCATTTTACCATCAATAAATCATCACTACATTAATTTGGAGATACCAGTATAATGTCTACAGGAAGCCCTAAGGAAAGATTTCCCAACACGTGAGTCTCTTCAGGGAAGTAAAAGAGAAATGAAAAACATGGTGCAATGCCAAGAAGAGGAATGTGGGGGGACTCAAACTTCTTCTACGTGACAGTGGTATTAAATTTAGAAGCAAACAAACAACTATGTGAGACTATGCGGCCTGATAACTGAACAATACGAACAGTAAATTAATGCACTAAAACACTGCACAAGTAAAAACACCAATGAAACAGAAAAATCATGAAACAAATTAATCATTCATCTTTGGTGGTGTTTTTGTTTTTTTGTTTTTTTATCCCTATCAGAAAGATTATTCAACATTTTTGCACCTATAGTTTCACCTATTTGTCACATATAATAATAATAATAATAATAATAATAATAATAATAATAAATAATAAATAAATTTATAAGCAGCTATGAAATTATTTATTGCATGCAGAAGTTGCATTACCAGCAGGGGGA
Source organism: Tylochromis polylepis (assembly GCA_015107715.1). Lineage (NCBI taxonomy): Eukaryota > Metazoa > Chordata > Actinopteri > Cichliformes > Cichlidae > Tylochromis > Tylochromis polylepis. The sequence goes on along the minus strand of VVHJ01013675.1, from coordinate 7,548 downwards.
GATGTTTAAAGGCAAGAAGTAGGTAGTGAGTAAAAAGGTATTAATTGCATTCCAGGGTCCTTAATCACCAGAAACGATCAAGCTAGGCAGCTAATATGTATTTACATGCAAATGTGTTAATAATGTCTGTTTAAACACTTTCCTGTGATTATTTTCGTTGACTTGAAATAAAATATCTCCCTCTGCTGGTACTGCAACTCACTGCAGCTTTCTGCATGCATGTCCATTTGCTTTGGAGAGGCAAAGTGTGAGATTTCAGCCAGTACAGTCAGCATAGGCTATAAGGCTAGCACAACATCTAATATAACCAAGATTTTTAGCCTAGTTTATTTGGTAGAGCCCAGTAGGTACATGATGAATCACAGATATCCCGGTGTTTTAAGAGAAGAAAAAAAAAGGTTCCAGTGAATGTTTCTGTAGCATCAGAGCAACAGATAAGCCCATCCCCAATAAGCATGCAGAGGCCATAACTGAGGGGACAAGTAGGGAATAGTCTTAATACAGTTAAGTCATTTAAAGTTATTTATGTGGGCAAAAAAGTATTTAGTCACCCACCAATTGTGCAAGTTCTCCCACTTAAAAAGATGAGAGGGGCCTGTAATTTTCATCACAGGTATACCTCAACTATGAGAGACAAAATGGGAGAATGTCTGATTTTTAAAGAATTTATTTGCAAATCATGGTGGAAAATAAGTATTTGGTCACCTACAAACAAGCAAGATTTCTGGCTCTCACAGACCTGTAACTTCTTCTGTAAGAGGCGACTCTGTCCTCCACTCATTACCTGTATTAATGGCACCTGTTTGAACTCGTTATTTATTTATTTATTTTTGCAGTATTTATTGAACCCCAATTCCGTTCAAATTTGTGGGCTAAGCATATAGCTTGTGACAGCAGGATACCGGATACAGAGTGGTCTGGAAGTTTTTAGGTAGCAGAGGTTACACATGAACAAGCGCACTGGTCAGCTTCGTGAATACATGCTTACCAAATTTATTAGACCGCTTTCTGAAATATTTGTGTTTTCAGTCAAAAACTTGTTTTAAAATAAAATTTATATTATTTATTAGGCTAAGAACAAATCAAATTCACGTTTTTATACCTGAATTTGAGTTAGAATGCTTCTCCGAGAAGTCAGAAATTAATCAAGCAAAACATTCAATGACTACAACTTCTTTTTTTTCTGTTTAGTAATGCAAGTGAATAACTGCCATTTGGCATCTTAATCAAAAAATAATAATTTGCGGTACTATTTTTTTTCAGCTTATTTGTAAAACTGTGAATATGAAAATTTATGATAACAATAATTATGTTTTAGTATTAAAAATATCATTTCATTTCAGCTTGTGCATATTGGTGAATTAACCATTACAGAAATATGTAAAAATTATTTTGGTATAAATAATTTGCTGTGACATAAACCTTACATAGGGTGATGGTCTAATAGATTTGTCATAATAGTCTGTCAGTCATAATATAACAGCTTTTGTAGTGAATAATGATTTGTCATAGAATATGCAAAATAAATCCCAGGAACTTCTTTCCTATTTTTTTTCCTTTTAAAAATAGATGAAAGAAATGCTTAATATAATACTGTCTTTGATGATTCTGGAAATGAATCCATAACAGAAATGTGTTTTAATGACCTTTTGAGATAAATTAATAGTTTCTTTGAATTCAGCAAAAATGTATGCCATTACATGAGAGGTACAAACAGGGGCTCCTTAAGACCATCAGTCCACAGATATTAGCTGCAGATATGGGTCTATGTGTCTGTGTCAGAGCAGCAAAATAAGATATTTCACAGATGCTGTACATAGAGAAAATGTGTGTCTCACTACCCCTTCAATTTGTGACAGATTCCTCAAGAAGGTTTCCTTTTGGACAGTGAAGAAAAAATGCAAATTGACTATGAGCATACTTGTATGTCCTAAATCCCAATATTACAAAGTTTTAAGTCAGAGTAGAGCATTTCTAAAACAGAGGAAACAATAATGGGGCCAATGATGCAAAACTGATTCAGTACAAAACCATAATAAAGGCCCAAAAGGAAAATATTCAAAGCTACATTATTTCTCTTCTACACAACAGAACATCACAGAATATATAATGGTGAAAGCAAAGAAAATTAATTCTTACTTAATTCTGTAGAAAACACAGCGGGCAGATCAGCATAAGCTTAAGAGCAGAAATTAGCAGCCAGCAGGTGCAAAGACATTAACCACAAGCAGACCTGGGGGCAGTAATCTCCATTAACAGTTATCTGCTAAGTCAGGCAATAGCTGAACGGTTCCCCAGTTGAGGGGGCAAAGGAGAGCAATATGATCAGCACAAGCAGCAACAACACAGATATTCCATCTCCCAAATCCACACTACATACTATACAGTATGTATTCATTTTCATAGTGTTTTAGCAATATGCCCATGCCTGAAGTCAGCATACATTTTTTCTTTTTCTTTTTTTCCCCCATGAGCTGCTCGTTTTCTCTAGCATTTGGTGCTTTTGTAACATAACATGCATTCAACAAATTTAAAAACGAAATTCGCTGATGTATTGGGAGTCTTATCTAATCTAGTCTAGCTAATCTTTGGCCAACAGGGACAGGAAAATGCCTCTTTGGGTTTGAAGTGTTTCGCTGAGTAGACAGGTAGACAACCTAAATTATGACACAACAACACAGTGAATAAAGTTTGAGAGGGTCTTCTTTTTTCCTTTTCTTCACAAAGTTACACAGAAGACTCACAAAATCACAGAGTTAAGATATGAGAGTACAGATGTAGGGTAGAAAGACACAAACCAGTGGCAGATTATAGCCTGACATAAACCTTTAGCTATATCAGCCTATTATAAGGGTACTTCAGCTTCAAGCCATCCATCTATCCATCAGTCCATCTATCCATGTTCTCCTGAGTGTCGAGTTAAGGGTTCCAAGCTTGTTTTCACCACTGTAAAAAACTTTTTTTTGCAAAACATTTTTTGCCATCCATAAGTCAAAATTTCAGGTTATTTATTTATTTATTTATTTAGCAGAAACAATCTTCCATAAGGAAGGGACTCTCTCAAGATTCAAAGATAACATTACATAACATACATTAGAAAATGTCTAAATTAAATCCTGAATTATTTGTGAAAGTACATACATATTGGGGGGGGGGGGGGGGGGGGGGTTTATTTTTTTTTTGG
>VVHJ01013668.1:4523-17756 GCA_015107715.1 Tylochromis polylepis | reverse complement strand
TTTGACAGCTTCCACAGTATCTTGTAACTTCAGTTCTTTGGTCTTCAGCTGTGAATCGTGGGTGTTTCATACCAACTGCACACACCAAATTCTCTGACTCTATCGCTCTCTCTCCCTCTCTCTCTCTCTCTCACACACACACACACACACACACACACACACACACACACACACAGAGCACATCCCTGAAGCCCACAGGAAAAAAACTTAAATCATTTGACCAGGACACTATGGATTTCTTTATAAGAGGTCAGAAAATATAGAAGGGGAAAAAAACTGATTCTTGTGTAAAGCCATAATCAAAACATTGTAAATGCAAATATTCACTATCATTGGTTCAGATTTGCACTGAAAAAAAAGAAAAGAAAATATTAAATATCTTAGTAAATATCAGGAAAATGATAAGGCTTAAATCTTTCTCCAGTTCGACATGCCTCCCAAATATGATTCCTAATGTTGTCTTCTCTTTTGAAGTTTTGCTCCCAGGCGCCAAATATCCAAATATCCATGGAGACCGACTGGTTCATTGTGTGTCTTCTTGAAAAAAGCCCTGATTGTCAGAACAAATTGTAAGAATATGGTTGTTGTTTCCTTGCCTTAAAGCTAGTCCCATCAGTTTCCACTCTCGTCTGTTGTCCCTTTCAGCCTTTTCAGAGTCCTGTGTTTAAAAATTCGCAGCTGTGCTGTCCTGTTTTGGTTTTCGTCTCTGCGTCTGGTCCTCAGTCACTCTGAGTTGCAGTCGACTGGAGAATTAATGCACAGGAGCCCGGGGATGCTCAAAAGGGCTGTAAAGCTTTACCGTTATATCCACACTCTGCAATGATACACTCCAAGCCCATCCAGCGTCAGTACAAGTGGGAACTTGCAGGGCTAACAGAGTTGCTCTTAACAAGTCTACTTTCTAGATGTTTCTCTGGGCAGTGAGGTACTTGAGAGCTGCAGAGCCATACTTCCTGGACAGATCCTGGTGGAACTCATCCTTCAGGGTGTTCAGACAGTTACGGTAGCTGGAGCTGGAGCGAAATTTAGAGATGTCAAAGCTGGGAGCGTGGGGCATGTGGATCATGAAAGCATTCGGCAGGACCATCAAGTCATACTCCTGGAAAGAAGAAAAAGATGATAAATGGAGAACAAATGCATTTTCACTTATTAACTCTGGACAGTATGAAAAGGAATCAGGTTATGTGCAACTGTTTGCCATTACCCGTCCTCACATGTAGCACTACTAGGAAAAGTTGGCTTCAGGGCAAGGTTTCTATCCTTTTAAATGGCTTTCAGCCTCGAGTCACAGTTTGGGTAGGTTTATAAAAACAGGATGGGTTGCATCAAATACACCTTTTTAAGAATATTAATTTTATGCTACAGTCACACGAGGGAAAAGCCAAAAATGATGACCAAAATTATTGTGTGTACTTTGGTTGCTTTAAGGACTAGGACCAGGTCTGCATCAAGAAGGTGATAAAATGGCAATAACCTGTTATCAGCTTGAAATTAAATGGGGTCAAGCTGGCAACTACATGCAATCTCTTTGTGATAATATGGCAATTAACTGTGATAAATTGGTAAAACATTTCAAAACTGTCTACATACACAGAAAGTCCCATTAAACCGGAATTCACATTAAGCACTGACAGAATCCAACCAAAATCTCATAGATTAGAAACAGATATTGCTCCACAAAAATAGTGACATTGCTATGGTGAATGGATATGGACAATGACCACTCTCTGCACCACTTAGTGGCCATGCAGTGGAATGCTTCATTTTAAATTTAGGCTCCATACTGTATCATGGTTGGATGGCTGCTGGAACACAGTAATTTCCCAGCTTTTGGGATACATAAGTACATGTTATCGCCTACCCTGAGCATTATTTTGGTTCTGCTGGCAGTCTTTTTCCTATTAAAAGAGAGTTCTTCCTCCCCACTGTCACCAAGTGCCTGCACATAGGGGCTCACTGGATCACTGGGGTACTCTCTCTAATATAGCAGGGCTGTTGCCTTATTAAAAAAAAAAAGAAAAAAAAAGCATCTTAACTGTTTTTGATGAATGTTGCTGTGAAGTTGCTCGATTATTATATTATATTAAAATTATAAAATGATTTGTATGACATTGAGTAAAACAAGCATCTGAGATCCTACAGCCCAGCCAGAATTCTGGCTCCCACATATTGACTGTGGGCTCGTGACACACAGATTACAATTGCAATTAAATTTAATTACATTATGCGCATAAGGCACAACTCTCCCCAGTGTCAGTTTCTTCCATTCCATGGGCAAGACCAAAGACCATCAGCAAGAAGCTTGATGAGAAGGCGACACCTTCTGGTGCGATTAATCAGAAATGGAAGAACTATAAAAATGACCATCACTCGCCATCTGTCTGGAGCTCCATGCGAGATCTTGCCTCATGGGGTGAGGATGATCATGAGAAAGATGGTGGCTCGGCCCAAAGCTACATGGGAGGAGCATGTTAATGATCTGAAGTTTGCTGGGACCACAGACACCAAGAACACCACTGGTAACACACTGGTACTGGATTGAAATCTAGCAGCGGTTGCAAGTTCCCCCTGTTCACGGGGGCACATGTACAGGCTGACTTAGGTTTGCCGGTAAATATCCAAATGATTCAGAAAAGGCTTGGGAGAAAGCACTTTGGTCACATAAAACCAAAATCAAGCTCTTTAGCATCAACTCGATGTGCAATGTTTGGAGAAAGAGAAATGCTAAGTCAAGCACGGAAACGTTATGCTTTGGGGATATTTTTCTGCTAAGGACAGGACAGCTTCATGGCGTGGAGGCCAGGTACCATAAAACCTTTGAGGAGATGCTACTTCCCTCAGTCACAACACTGAAGCTGGGTCGTGGCGGGAGCTGAAAGTCTGAGTTGACAAGTGACAAGCAAGAAACATGAAAGGATTTACTTACATCAATTTATAACTTTCATGTACCGTGTTGTTTTCTGGATTTTTGATTGATAACATCTGGATTACTATCCCCCCCACCCCACCCAGTCGTTCTTCCCCTGCCATCTTTGACCAGATTATTGTGTATATGAACACGTTTACCTGTGCATCCAGCTCCATTATATGGGACACTTTGTTCCAGCCAAAGCCCACAAAGCGCTGGTCGTACTCAGGACATTCTCTTCTCACCACAACGTACGGCTCAAAGTCTGGCTCCCACTCCACCTTGTAGGGTGTGGTGGCCGTTCGCCATTTGGCATAGTTGGTAGGCGCATGACCCTTTGGCCACACATGATACCTGGGATAGGCAGGAAGAAGGAGACATTGCCATTTTTTTTTTCCAATTTTCCAATCTCCAATCATCATCAGTTGATCAGAAAAGTTCATTTTGGTTCATAATTAGAAACCTGAAGGTGTAGAGAGTCCCCATGTCCAGCATGGAGAGCAGCTCGGCTTTGGATTTGGGGAAGGACAGACGGTAACGAAGGGTCTCGAAAGCTGGAACCACTAGAGCCTTCTTTGTGTGAGCCATGTCCAGCTGCACCACAGACTTTCTGCAGTAGCAAACAGGAAGTGAGAGGCAGCTAAAGCCGCATGTATCTACCAACAGGCATGACTAAAACCTCAAAAACAGAATTGCCAGCCAGATGCAATCTGAAAGTTCAAAGTAAGTAAAACATCCAGAAAAGCCATGAATAATCAATGATTTTTTGGTTCATGGTTAGGAAAACTACTACAAAAGCATTTTATGCACGTCAAATGCAGGGCTCAGACTACACAGCACTTTTGTGATCAGTGCATCTCCCATTAGGCGGATATAATCAAGTCAAAAACTGTTGCAATGAATTGGCAAAGAGATTGAACAAACTAGACCAACTCATGGCAGGAATATCATGGCGTAAAAAAGGGAAACATTATTTCTTCTTTGTCCAAGTTCAAAGATTGGTAGAAGACTGCTAGAGAAAGATTAAACTTTCATCACAAGTCAAGTATTTGTGGGTGAACGTGACCATTCCACGAGAATAAATACATTATAACAGTGCTCTGTTTCAGCCTACCCCAGATGTCATGCCACAATTCTCTCAGTTTGTCTCAAGGTAACATTAAGTAGGGTTAAAAATATTTTTACTTTTGTTTTCAGTTCATCTTGTGTCGCAGGAGCGCCTCCTCACTGAGGAGCAAACACTGTTTTTGCTCGCAGCAACAAGAAAAATTAGTCAGCACAGAACCAATGGATGTCACAGCGCAGCAATACAACCTCTAAGCACAGCAGAAAGTCAAGGTGTAGGCTTCAGAGTTAATTACTGTATTTTATTTTAGTCATTGGCAAGTGGTAATGGTTTCCAAAATAACAATTATAACACAACAGTTATATGTAACACCCTTCAAAACCTCTTTTAAAAAAAGCCATGAAAAGGTTTTATTACAACCTGTTTTGTGTAAAACAGGACAGTTGGACCTACCTGAGGTAATCATAGAGACCGTACATTGGCAGGAAGTCCACGTCAGTCAGGAACACATAGGGTGTGTTGGCATTCTTCAGGGCCACGTTCCTCACCAGGTTGACTGGGTAGAACTGGCCCTCCTTGTAGACAATGTGGTAACCAACATTCTTGCGGTTCTTGAGGACCTCGGAGGCCTGGGCGTAACGCAGGAACTGTTGAGCCTCAGCATCAGACATGTAGAGAGCTAGGCTGATGGGGCCTTCCCAGTGCTTACAGATGGCCTCCAGCATCTGCAGCCTGTAGGAGGCGCACAAGGTCATATCAGACATTTTACATTTAAAGTACACAGAGCCAAGCCAGTTTTCCAGCTGAATAGAAAGCTGTGTGTCAAATGTGTGGTAAAATCTACAGTGTTTGTACCAAAGCTGGGAGACATTGTATTTGTAGTTCTATATATCTAGCCAACAAGTAAGCAATTAAAGTGAATTTCATTACATGATTACAGTACATGGGTTCAGTACCTGTCCATGGAGAGCTGGGCCACCAGAGTGATATCAGTGTTGTCCTCAGTGGGCGTGTAGTCATACTGCAGGAAATACAGGTGAACTCGGTGCACTGTCAGTCGTTCTCGACGGAAGTCATAACACTGATCATCCTCATCCAGCTCCTCCAGAGCCTTTTGTAGCTGAGCAAAAGTACACAGAATTACAACAGTTAAAGAAAAGTAATTTTCAATTTTCTTTATCTTCTAAAATGTAAACTTCAGAAAAAATATTTTCTTTCTGTCTATTATAGCTCTCTCTTTCTTTCCCAAACACCCTCCTCTATTAAAAAACAAAACAAAACATAAAAACAAAAGAAGATAACAACATATTGCAAACAAGATTTGTCCTGCAGATTAATCTAATAAGATTCTATTGGAAAAAGAGACATTTACACATGTTTAGCTGACAGGTAACATAATATATATTTAACAAATTAACTTCAAATTTTATTAAAAAAATTTCAAAATCCTTTTACAGCTGCGGGGCAAAAACCTGCAATGTCACAGGTCAGATACTATTGCTGTTAGGCAACAGTGATAACCACGGCACTTCCCCCATACAATATTACTCAGCAAAGGCCACAAAGTGAAGATGTAGTAGAGCAGTGGTTCCCAAAGCGGGGGGGTGTGGTATGAATTAAAAAAAGAATGCTTGGACACTGCTAGCATAATGAACAAGTTTTTGATGGGGCTCCCACACAAACGCAAAGCAGAAGATGAAACATCGTCAAATATGCTTCCAAACCAACTTCCTTCCAAGCCAAAGACTAGAAAAGATGATGAAGCATATCTCGCCTTTGGCTTCACCTGCACAACAGCGGTGCCAAGGTAGGTATCCCCGACAGAATTTGTTTCTCCTGCGTCGGGAGCACGCGCTGGGCTGTCCAAATCACGGACAAACAGCATCCCACAGTTGCTTATGTTCTAGCAAAAAAAGTTTGGGAACCACTGCAGTAGAGACAGATCAGCTGATCTCAGCGTCAGCCCACTGGCAGCTCTTCACAACCCTGAACTGGACGAGCAGTTAAGAAAGCGGCTGGATATTATCGTTTCCTGCCAAACACTGATACAGTCTGAGTGAGGTTTTAAATATTTTCCCATAATGTTAAATGATTACTCTCAGATGTTTGCTACTTTCACAAATATCACCCATATGTGTGTGTGTTTGTTCACTAACCTTGACGCTCTCTGGACTGGCCTGAGTTGGGCAGCCGAACAGTTCCCGTCTCAGCAGGTTTCCATCATACTCCAAGAAGGTCAGGTAGAGGTTCCTGAAGAACTCCACGTGTTTGTTTTTGACACGGAGCTTCTTAGGAGAGTTCCAGTGGATCACCTGAAACCACAACAAGTTTCTGATACTCAACAGAAGTACCTGACAGCAGCCAGTGGCAGTAAATAACAAACCTGATGGTGTAAGCTGGCGTACCTTGAGGTCAGACACCTCGGTGTAGCACTGCTCGGAGCGCGTGTGATCAGACAGCTGAACGTTCCAGAAGCAGGGGAGCTGGTGCACCAGCACTGGGTTCTGCTTTATGAAGGCGTTGAATATGTCCTGCACACAGACAACACTCAGCTTTATTGACACCGAGAGCCTCAATCCTTTTACTACTAGGATTACTTTGCCCGCATGTGGACTCTTGTGGACATGCATAGATCAGAGCTGCTGATGTTTGTGATGATGTAAACAGGATCAAATTTGTGAAAGCATGAGTCATCGTGGCCTCAGGGTCTCATTCTGTAGCCCTGCTCTCGAAGGCATCAAAAAGTCTTTAAAAAATTCAACAAAGCTCAACAAACACAATGCAACTGTGGATGCAAGACTGTAAAAATACCAAAAGCATACAGTGCCAGGATGATGTCAAGTGGTTGTCAACCACTGACGAGCTCTACGTGGAGGCCGAGGCAAAGAAGGAAGGAAAATAAAAATAAAATTCCTCACCCATTATCAGTTACAGTGAAGGCCAGTCAGACTGATGATGGTAACAGTGTGTAATGAGTTGACAATTCTGTTTGGAGGTATCCCTAACCTGATCAGCGAGTGATGTACTGAGCATGCTCATAAGTTCCCTTTCTGCTGTCAGCCTCCACATCTGCTCCCAACCGATTCGCCGCAGTCTCTCCAAGTATAGAAGAATGACACCTGAAACCAAGAAGCAGGAAACTGGTTAACAATGTGATATTAACTTAACAAGTTCACTTCACATTAAAGCAGACTCTGGGCTAAACGTGAATGAAGAAAGTTCATTCCTCAAACACTGTGGAGATGTGATTCTTTGTGCCTTTAAGTATGAGATGACATCAGGTTCTGTGCTGTTTGGAGCAAACCTGCCAGCTTCAGAGATTTGTCTATAAACCTGTTTACCTGTATTGAAGCCTCTTCCCAGCGCAGGCCATGGTTTGTGGTTTTTCCACAAGTTGCCCAAGTACCAGTCACTCTGATTCTCCACCAGACCAATCACCTGCTTATCTGTGAACGAAACAACCATCAGCTTAGGAGCAAAACATTTCAGGAAACATTTTTCTTTTTCAAGAAGACTAAATTTTTCCCTCGCAACAGTTCACAAACATAATAAACATGAAATGAGCATTATTTCCGAAAGCATCAATGTTCACAATAACTACCTGCTTTTTTCATCATTCACTCAGCTATTTTAAAAAAATAATTTCTTATTTGATAGCTGATATCTAGGCTTCACATACTAAAATGGCAGTCACTGAATTGGACTTCTCCACCATGTCCAAATATGCTTATGTCTGTCTGCTAATGCATCTAAAACCCACAAATACATCTATACGCCGGTGGTCTGCTTGACAGTATTTTGAGATTTTCAGTAACAGAGGAACTTATTGATGGTTGTCACTACATTTAATGGTACACAGCAGTTCTGAAAACTCTTGGGACAGAGTGAAAAATAAAAACAGCATTGATCTGGAATTCCCATAAAACCACATTTTATTCACAATAGAACATAGAAAACAATTTGAATGTTTAAATTGAGATATATATTATTGTTTAATGAAAAAAATTTGCTCATTTTGAAATTGATGGCAACAAAAGACTTGAAAAGTAAGCGGTACAAAATGGACGAACGTTTTGTAACTATTTAGGTTAACTGGCAATAAGTCATTAACATGACATAAAAAGACGAGAGGCAGAGAGGTTCACAAATCTGTAAAAACGTTTTCTACAAAATGTTTGTGGGACAATTTCAAAATAATGTTCTTCAGTGGAAAATTGTGAAAACTTTGATTAGTATCTAGAGTACATAATATCATCAAACGATTCTGTGAATCTGGAGAAATCTCTGTGCGCAAGGGCCAAATGTCTGGTGCCATCCACAAACACAAGCTAATGCTCTATCACGCAAAGAAGCTGCCACATGTGAACATGATCCGGAAACACCGAAGTCTTCTCTGAGCCACAGTTTACTTAAAACAGACTGTGGCAAAGTGAAAAATTCTTTGGTCATATGAACTGAAATTTGAAATGTATTCTTCGAAGACATGGTAAATGGAATGGATCTTATACTGTATAGTGCTTTTCTACTCTGAGCACTCAAAACTCTTTATACAACTTGCCTAATTTACCCAAGCACTCTTTCATATGTAAGTGTTTTCTATCTAACATTCACACACATTAATACTCAGATGGATGGATCAGAGAGCAACCCTAGGACATTTGGCACGCAGACTGGAGCAGACGGGGATCGAACCACCAACCTTCCAATTAGCAGATAACCTGCTCAACCTCCTGAGCTACAGCCACACGACATAGTCATCACATCCTCCTCACATCCTCCGGACTAAAGAGGAAATCGATCAGCCAGCTTGTCATCAGCACTCAGTTCAAAAGTCTGGATCTTCGATTGTAGGGGGGTGCATTAGTGCCTATGGAATTGGCAGCTGTTGTTACAAAAAGAGAGAATGCTACACTGCGGTAAACATGTCCTGTTGCCATAAAATTCAAAATGGGCTAACATTTTTCTAAAAATGGTACATTGCCTCATTTTAAACGTGGTGTAACTTGCCATGCAAATAAAATATGGCTTTATGAGATTTGCAAATTGTTGGATTCTGTCTTTATTTATAATTTATATTATTATATTTTATTATGTTATTATATTTATTATATTTTATTTATATATTCCAAGTTTTGGATAATGAATTTCTCATTCATAGTTTGACATTTATATGTGTGAGCACCCATTGACTTTTTGGAGTTGAGCACACAAATTTTTTGCTGATGAATTTGTATTCACAGATCTGATTTTCACTCATAGTACCTCTGTAATAACATCAAGTTTGAGGCTCTCACCAGTAAACTTCCTAAAAATGCCCCAGAGTTCAGCGATGTCAGTAGCGAAGGTGATGTCTGTGTCCAGGACGATGACCTTTGACAGGTCGGAGGGCAAAGCTTTGGTTAGCGTCAGCTTCATCAAGCCATAAATACCTGAGTAGTGTTTGTTGGGTATCCACGACACTTCGGACTGAAACGAGAAAATAACAAAAACAAAAATGCAACAAATAACTCTTTGGCTGAATTTAAGCAAGGAAAGCCCTACTCTGACTGAGATGTTCATTATGTATGAGCATAGTTCCAGTACATGGGTTAAGACAAAGCCATATAAGGAGATTCTGGCAAAGCCTCAGTTTGTTGTTTTTTTTCTGAATCTGCTAAGAGAGTCTTTTAATTAATTCTCCTGATTCTGAGTAATTGTATCTGCATAAGTGAATCATCTGCAAATATAATCGGCTTAGAGTCTTGGCTGTTTTTCCCTATTTTAGTGTGAGTTAATGAAAGCTGAAGAGAGAGGCTGCAGGTCGAGGCTTCTGACAGCACAAAGGACTCATTGTTTAGCACTAAGACTGTGAGGGAGAGGAGAATGTGATGATGTGACAGGGGGTGATGCAGGTTGGAAACACAAACAATTCAAGCTTGTTCTCTCCATCCCTGCCACTCTGACAGATATTTATGATGTTAAAATAAATCATTTGGCTGTTTTGTGCTCAAGTGTCTCTTGACTTTTTGAATAAGCTGTTGTTTCTGTCGAGTGAAAGCCCCTGTGCTGATTGTTGTCTTTAAACTTCGAGGAGCTGGATGTGCACCTCAGAATCACCAAACAGAAGTCTTAATTCAGTGACACATCTGAAGCCCATGGGTCAGATCCAGCAAGGTACAACAAAGAAGGAGGAAATCACTTTTCATGGCAGTTTAGTATGCACAGATCGACATAATAATGTGTAAAAGTCTTGAGCCACTCCACATTTCTTTACATTTTGCAAGGAAAATGAGAAACACTGATTTATTTAAGCATGTGCAAACATACATGGAGTTATTCTTCAACACAGCCTGAACTCTCTTAGGAAAGCTTTCTTGTCATTTCTTTAAACAGTCTTCAGAAATAGTTCGCCACGCTTCATGAAGAACGTTCCAAAGCTCTTCTTTGGACATTGAGGGTTTTTTATCCCGTTCTCAGTCAAGATGATCTCACACTGCTTGGAGACCAATCCATGACTGATGGTGTTCGATTTCCACTTTCCACTTTAGACACACACTGTTGTACGTCTTTCCATATATACATATTGCCTGTCATCTGATATTTGGGGTTTTCTCTGTATTATTGTGGGGTTATCTTAAAATGTAAAATGCCTTAGGGCAGAGGTTCCCAAACTTTTTTTGCTAGGCCCCCCCTTTGTTTTTACAAGAAAATCTTCACGCAAAATCCTGTCCATTATGCTAGCAGTGTCCAAGCATTCTTTTTTTTTTTATTCATACCGCGCCCCTCCTGCAATGGCTCCTTCCATATATCAACTTATCTGGACTTACAGATAGGGGAACACCGATATTGACACAACGAAGAGTGTAGTTGTGCCTGTTAATTATATTTAATAATTTATACTTGATTTATCTAAATATGGAACACTTGCACACTGGTATCTGCAAACACTCATGAGACTGGTAATCTCTAATTTCAAATCATTATTATAGTAGTGTTGTGATTATTATTTCTGATGAGTCATATTTATCCTTAGATTCATGAGAATGTTTGATGTGATTTCCAGTGTTTGTGTGACCACAACCAGCGAATTAACAGGTCACCATCAAGAATAATACAAGGAGAGCAATGACTCCTTGTCAGTATTCATGTTCCGGCTTGATGCTCCAGTGTTATTAAAACCAGTGTTACTGTAACTGTGTGGTGTATGGGGCACAGGAAATCAACAAAAACTAAGATCTCTGATTACAGAGACGACATTTTCTGAATTTGTGCATCATAACATGTATAAAACTTTGTATGTATAAAGTTTGTTTAAGTTTAAAATGAATAAACCTAAGAGCTGCATCTCAAAATAAACAACGTAGCATAACTTAAGTTGACAACTTTTTAAAGTAAAGTCAACTTAGCAAATTTTACAGTGCATTTTCTCATCAAAACAGCTTTTGCATTGTGCCATACCAGAAGGCTAGGAAACCCCTCAGCACCAAAATGAGTACAATCGAAGCTAAACAGGAGCTTGACCCTTTATCTCATCCTAAAGTAATATCAGAGAGCTTTAACAATGTTCTGATCTCTGCTAAAGTGACAAATGATCTGACAAGCACATAGAGACACTAGCTGTGACCTCCTCTGTCAGCCTCTTAGAGATGCATACTGTACCGTGCAATTCTTATTCTGATGTCTCCCACTCTTTGATGCTCTGTAACTATTCCGCTAAAGATTTGTAAATATATTCAGTGGTACCCTCACAACTTGCCGTTGCTTTGAACTGTGCAGGTTTTCTTTTGATGTGATAAATTTAGGGTCTGACTTTGACTCACCTTGCCTAACAGACAACAGGAAACAGGGATGTGTTGATGTATTTGGATGAGGTTTTTAAGAGATTTGCGTACTTTCAAAGCGTATTCTTACCTTGAGCTCATCTGCATCGTAGAAGCTGACTTGCACAGATGGAACCATCCAGGACTGGAACAGAGAACTCAGGATTCGATTTGCTACTGTGTCAGTGATGAAATGAAAGTGGAGAGGATTTCTCCTGAAAAATTAAAAAAAAACAGGCACCAAAGTCAAGAAGGTCCTTCCAGTAGGAGGGAAAAAAAATGTCAACACGTTCCAAAATAATGCATTAGTATAATCATATTGTATTTTTCAGTATGACGGTAATGTAACGTGCTACGGCGATATGGATATTACTTTTATTTTTAGTGCACAAAAGCACACGAGTATAATGGTAAAGGGCAAACTGCATCTGGGACAGAAACAACTGCGTTTTACTGCTAACACAAAGCCAGGGAAGAGCCCAGAGTGACAGTGAAGCGAAGTGCATGCCAACCCAAACCATACCTGTACATGGTTCTGTAGTAGAACCTCTTTGGCTATCACTTTGAAGTCTCTTTGGACTGGTTTTCAACTTTCAATTTTCCTTTACTGTATTTGAAGAAGGCTTCACAAATGCTTTAGCTTCTTCTTTCTCATGTTAACTTTAGTCGTGTGTATCTGAGAATATCTAGATAAAAGTGTGTTTGTATGTACATCTATAAAAAAAGGAGAATTTTGTGACCCCTCTGGAATGACCAGGATTTTTGTATGAATTACTCAAACAAATACTGTACTGATCTTCTTCCAAGTCACAATTATAGACAAATACAGTGTAACTAATAAATAAACCTATTATTTATTGAGCACAGTGACTAATCATTCACATTTCTGGTTCTTTCATGACTGCACATTGTGCTTTTGGTATCCTCTTCACAGACTGCCCATTTCTAAAGAGAGCAGAAATAGTCATGAATTTCTACCATTTGTAGACAGTTTGTCTTTTTGAACACGGTTCTCTAAAAATGCGTTTGTAGCCTTTTTTAGATTTCTATATCTTGGTAATACTTCTTACAACTTCCTGTAAACACTGTTGTCACTGAGCATGGTAAAGAGTAGACTTGAAATAAAATTAGTTTGTCAGATTTACTTTAGTGTTTTTTAAAGGCTGGGGTAAGTTATGATTATATTGCAGCTAAGTGATGTTACTTAGCATGATGAGATTATGTCAGTTTGAAAGCGGATGGCATCCTCCTTGCAACTACGAAAAACTGGTGGCTGCTGGTTATTGCATTGAATTTTTCGGTATTTGGTGACCTGCAAGTGACCAGCTAGTACAGGTGCGAGCAACCTTCAGCATCAAATGAGCCATTTTAGCTCCTCCTACCAAACAATGGGAGAAAAAGAGCAGCACACACGGATGATGGGGGGGGGGGGGGGGGGGGGGAAAAAAAAAAAAAAAAAA
>VVHJ01013658.1:2803-17212 GCA_015107715.1 Tylochromis polylepis | reverse complement strand
AGATGCGCTCACACCTGCCTGCTGCCATTCCTGAGCAAGCTCTGCACTGGTGGCACTCCGATCCCACAGCTGAATCCTCTTCAGGAGACGATCCTGGCGCTTGCTGGACTTTCTTGGACGCCCTGAAGCCTTCTTAACAAGAATTGAACCTCTTTCCTTGAAGTTCTTGATGATCCTATAAATTGTTGATTTAGGTGCAATCTTAGTAGCCACAATATCCTTGCCTGTGAAGTCATTTTTATGCAACACAATGATGGCTGCACGCGTTTCTTTGCAGGTCACCATGGTTAACAACGGAAGAACAATGATTTCAAGCATCACCCTCCTTTTAACATGTCAGGTCTGCCATTCTAACCCAATCAGCCTGACATAATGATCTCCAGCCTTGTGCTCGTCAACATTCTCACCTGAGTTAACAAGACGATTACCGAAATGGTCTCAGCAGGTCCTTTAATGACAGCAATGAAATGCAGTGGAAAGGTTTTTTTGGGATTAAGTTAATTTTCATGGCAAAAAAGGACTATGCAACTCATCTGATCACTCTTCAAAACATTCTGGAGTGTATGCAAATTGCTATTATAAAAACTTAAGCGGCAACTTTTCCAATTTCCAGTATTTATGTGATTCTCAAAACTTTTGGCCACGACTGTAGTTTTGCCTCTACAAACCACCACAATAGATTTGAAATCAATCAATATGTGATTAGAATTCAGACTAACTCATGGGGTTTAACAAAAATTTTGTATCAGCTGTTTAGGAATTACATATGGACAGTTTTTTGTTTTAAATGCACACTCCTCCATTTTAATAGGCTTAAAGATAATTGGATAATTGTCTAACAAGCAGTTTCATGGCTAGCTGATGCTTTTCTGTATTATTTTATGAGAAATGAAGCAAACATCTGAAGTTGATTCAAAATGTTGAAAATGTGTTTTGTTGTTTTTATAGTTTTAGGGTTGAATCCAAAAGTGTTGTCAGTTTAAGTGAAGAAGGCCACAGTTATGTTGAAAAAAAACAAAAACTAAATAAACCTTTCAGAGAGGGCAAAACCTTGAAGTGACCAAATCCACAATCTGGTATATTCTTTACAAAAAACAATGTATGGGCCAGCTCATCATCAACAGGGCCTGAAAATCAACAAAAGACAAAGTGCATGATGACAGAATTGTTTCCATGGTTAAGAAAAACAGCCTCACAACATCTAAAGAAGTCAAGAACATTCTTAGGCAGGTAGGCATATCAGTGTCGAGGTCTACAATCAGGATGCGCCTTCATAAATGGAAATAAAGAGGGTTTACAACAAGGTGCAAACCACTGGTTACACTCAAGAGCAAGAGGGCTAGATTAGACTAAACATCTAAGAGAGCCTGCCAAGATTAACTTGTACCAGAATGATGGGAAAAGAAAAGTATGCAGAAGGAAAGGGACAGTTTGTGATATGAAGCATACTACATTACCTGTCAAAGATGTGGAGGCAGTGTTATCACATGGGCTTGAATGACTGCCAGTGGAAACAGGTCACTAGTGTTTATTGATGATGTGACTGATAGAAGTAGCAGGATGAATTCTGAAGTGAACAGAACTGCACTCTGCTGAGACTTGCCAAATGTTGCAAATGGATAATGACCCAAAGCACACTACAAATGCAAGAGTTTCTCAAGAGCAAAGAAATGGGATATCCTTCAATCTTCAAGTCAGGCACTTAAACTAAAGCCAATAGAGGACCTTTTTCAGTTATTAAATACAAAACTAAAGACAGACAGACCCATAAACAAGCAGCAAGTGAAGGCAGCGACCGTAAAAGCCTAGCACGGGATCTCAAGGGGGAAAACACAAACACCTTTACTCTCTTTGGACGAAAAGTATGACCTCTTACATTTTAACTTGAAGATTCCCATAAATGTTTGTGCGTCCGATTATGTGTGTAATCATCAATAGACCTCTGCCTCTTTTCTTTCAGATGCAAAATGTGTGACCATACCACCTGCTTCATCTTCTGTTTGAAGCCAGTCTCTGTGTCTTTTTAACATTTTTCAAGAAAAAGACACTTTTCCAGTTTAATCAAGTACTATTTCAGTATTTCAGAAACTGTTGAAATCTCTAGGGTTTACAAAGAGTGCTCCAAAAACAAAAGCTACACAGTCAGCTGAGCTTCTGTGGGTGAAAATATCTTGTTTGACATCACAGGTCAGAGGAGAATAGTCAGTCTTCTTCAAGCTGATAGGAAGCCAACAGTAACTCTGATATCTAAGGTATGCAGAAAAGTGTTTTTGAATACACAACTAGGGCTGGATAATAAAGCAATAAAGATAAGTATTGCAAAATAACCTTTCCTCACTAGAGATATATGAGATACGGTCAATATGAAGTCAATAAATCCCATTCAATCCTTGTTTTGACAGACCGCATAAAAGAGAGTGAGTGTCATGAAAGCCAAAATGACAACAGAAAATGTTTGTGATAACTCGGGTGACTGAGTTTCTGAATATGACAGCCCAAAGTGCAAAAGATGAGGACATTGTTAAAAAGAAGAGTCAGAGGAATTCAGTATTGTTGAAATATTTTGGCTATTTAAAGTCCAAGAAAGAACCAGACTAGCATACATGGCATACTTTGTCAAAAGCATGTTCCCACAAAGGCCAGCTACACCACAAATTGTTTTCACTCTCTGAAGCAGTGCCATCCTTGCACAGTGTACAGTTGACTGTTTATCTGTACATTCCAGTGCGTTGAACAATGCAAGATTTTTTTCCCATGCCATTTCTTACAAACAAAGAGACACAGTGATATCACAAACGCAGCAGCCTGCTTTATTTTAAAAGACGTGTTGCTAGGAATCTCACGCTGATTAAAGTAATTGACCCTCGCTACCAACTCCCTGGCAATAAAAGGCTCTCTCAGGCAGCTATACACAGAGTGTAGAGAGATAGTAGTCGAGCCTCACTGTCCACTGCTCTCCTTTTTTTCTTTTTTCTTTTTTTAAAATCTTATTTTGTTTATTTATTGTCTCGGAGCAAAAGTGAACAACAATTGAGTATGATTTTTTTTTTTCATTGTGCATGTCTTTAGTTATTTATTTGAAATACAGTTCCATAATGTTCTGTCTTACATTTATCATGTTCAACTTCTGACAGAAAATAAGTAATGTTTAAATGAAAAGGAACCTGATCTTCACCTGGGAGTAAAAAGGAACCTTTAAGCTTGACAGAAATAGGGATTTGATTTATATCGTGATGTACATTTATATACACAGGTGACCAGTGGCAGAAAACTAGATCCAGTGCCATCTGAGTGCTGGTTCAGTTGAAGGATACAACTGAGGGAAGTTGACATGGCCATTAAGCTGTTTTATTTTGACTGCTGACCTAGAAGTGCAGTGACGAATTTAAAATATATATAATATTTTTGTCATGTCAGAGCTTATTTTCTGTAATCTTTCTAAATCCTTAAATTTTATTAGTATTTTCAGGTTAATCTCAAAATACAACAGTTTTTTCCTTTGCTCACATTTGTTTGAATTCTACCCAGCCTTGATGTAATTGTATACCCACTGATCAGCTGTATTTTTAATGACTCTGTATATTTAGATTTGACTATTAAGAATAAAAGAAAAAATCAAGCATACAATTGAATTAGAAATAAATGCAATCAACTGAATAAATAAAGTATGAAAAACTAATTATTTGAATGGCCCCAGACAGACTGTTGATGATGGTAACTGTGCAGCAGCATTTTGACATCAATTAATCAAAGCTGCATGAATTATTAGCAACTTGCTGTGTCTACATCCTGTGTGGTATGGAGGAGGGTGGACACAGGCTTTGTGGAGAATGTGATTACACATTTGAAGAGCATTTGTACGGATTAAATATAATAAATATTTTTGTTAATTTTCCAACCTCTACTTACGATTAACTTGAGAATTATATATTGAGCTTGATAAATGCTACATATTTAAAAACCAAAGGTATGTACGTGTTTTTACAGTATCTCAGTCATAGCCATCATTCCTACCTGCAGCCACAGTTTTAGCTGTCAGCATGCAATAATGTGAAAGTGTTGGATGCAAAGTGCTTTTCTCTATGGAGACATTTAAAGCTTACATGAGCTCAGTAGCAAGGCTTCAACTGTGCTTGAGGCTAACAGATGGTCAACTTATGGCCCTTTTTTTGAAGATGGTGTGTGTGCAAGTTTATAGCTACAAATATGCATTAACTCACATGTCAGCCCTTTGTTGAGAGAGAGCAATGGGAACTGAGATTTCCCTCCACAGAATGGTATGGTTATTTAAAGGGAGGCAACATAACAAAAGAGGGAGGCTGGAAAGAGAGAGTGAGATAGTGAGCGAATGGATTCCAGTCATATGTTTACCTGCCAGTGGTGCTTTTTCTGTACTGTTGCCATGGCAACAACGGCTCTCTGTATGTGTGTGCGCGCGTGTGCTGTGCTGCGAGTCTGTGAGACAAGGGATGTAATTCTGCCTGTCACCAGTGTAGCCTGGAGCTGACTCCCCAGCTGCTGGTTGCCATGAGACCAGACAGACACATCCTCCTTTTCAGTGATGAATCTTTTCTCTGGATGCTCAAATCACATTAAGTACATTTTGTTTTCTGAGTAATGTCACAATTATATCCGCTGTTAGACTCTGTATAACATAAAATGTAGTGTCAACTTTGTAAAGGTGTTGGAGTTAAAACTACTAGGGTAGATAACAGGCTAACTATATCATTAAAGATGTACCCTACACAGCTTTTCCCCATGCGCTACACACTAAACAAAAACAGCACACTGAATTGATTGAGTGAATTGTTACAAAATAAGACCTGGAACATCTTGGAATTTACAAACCCCCTCTTCAAAAATGGCATGCCATTTTGTATATGCATTCATACTTTTAAACATTTGTTATGCTGTACTCAGACTTTTTTTCTTTGAAAATATATTCTAATTTATTTAAGCTGGAACATGTTACAACTAATTGCCTTGCGTCAAAGAAAGGTTGAGTCTTGGAGAAGTAAAGATTGCGAGGTGAGCAGCCCAAAATTTTAATAATGTTTTTCAGTGTGAAACTGTTAACAATTTCATAATAGTCAAATAAGAGAATCTGCAGAAGTCCCTGTGTGCAAGGGACAAGGCAGTAATGGAAACACAACTTGAATGACTGCGATATTCAGGCCTTACTGTGACACTGCACTGAAGACAGTTGCATTGTGCTCAGCATGTAAAACTCTTCATTTGTTCAACAAACTACTTGGCCATTGCTAGCTAACTAACAAACCAAGCAAATGGTTAACCATTTGACCGTAATATCAAACTCTGAAAAACAAGATGAGAAAAGGAACTAAAAGGTACATGTAAAAAAAAAATTAGAAGCGCAAACCAGAAGACACCACCTTATATTATTATTTTTTTAGGTTTCAGAAGCCAATTTGTACATTCAGTTTTTTGTCCTTTCATACCTTATAAATGTATTTTACAGATAGGTTTCCCCTCTGCCCCCACCAGTTGAAGCAGATGACTACCCCTCCCTGAGTCTGGTTCTCCCTGAGGTTTCTTCCTGTTAAAAGGGAGTTTTTCTTTCCTCCTCTCGCCAAGTGCTTGCTCATAGGAGGTTGATTTGATTGTTGGGGTTTTTCTCATAGGGTCTCTTGTAGGGTATTTACCTTACAATATAAAGCGCATTGAGGCAACTGTTGTTATGATTTGGGTCACTTATAAACAAAGCAGAAATACTGCTCAATTTAAAACTACTCAGTTGAGTTCAAATCATGTATCATAGCTGATATGATAAGGTATGATACATGATACATTCTATGTTATAGAACATTCTTTTTAAGGGTGGGTAAAATCATAACATTGTACCCTTCTTTTTTTCCTGAAGAGTTCCTGAAATGACAGAAGTGGAGCCAGTGCTGGACTTTGCCTCCTCGGGGCGCTCAGGGAGGAGAAATGCCCTGCCTGATATCCTGGGCTCTCCAGCAGGTGTAAACCCTGGTGACTTACCTCTGAAACTGGCTGAGCTATCCCTAAAAGGTGATATTTCCTTTTAAATGGTTTTTTTCTTTTTAACTTAACTGTATTACTGAGGTTATTAGTTTTCTTATAGTTTCCTCAGGTGTTTTAGTGTATTTTGAGTACTTGAGCATGTGATGCAACATATTTGATTGTTTAGAAACAGCATAATGTAAATTAAGGACACTTACTTTGAGAGATGTTTTTGTGAGCTTGACTGAGATATTTGATCCCCGGAGGCCTGTCTGTGGCTCATTTATGGCTTGGAGCTATGGCAAAGTTTTTGAGATTTAGGAAAGGTTGTCCTTGTCTAAAAACATCTCCAGTTAGTAGTAGATGGGTGAGCTTTAGGCTAGGAATGTCACTAGGGAAATGCTGCCCATTTCCCTGTCATGCATCACAATTGCTAAAAGTGTGTAGCTACCAGGAGTGCCAAATTTGGGCCACTGAGCATCTTTGGCTGCATGTGTAGAAAACAAATTAGCATCTAACACAAACATGGTTGCGCAATTCATCTCACAGACCCCAAAAATTCAAATACAGGTTTGCTCACAAGAACTTGGCTGTTTTGGAATTCCTCCTGTAGTCGCAGAGACACTTTTTAAAAACTTTTTTTTTGCCTCCATTGGGGGTTCTGAAAAAACAGCCATAAAATGAATGCAAAAGCAAAAAGTTCCAAGCACATCACTGTCACAGTCATTTATCAACAATAGCTTTGGAAAGAAATTCCTTGTTTGTGCCTTTGGAAGTCATTTGTGAGTTTTGTGTGCAGATGGTCCGGGAGGGGCTCAGTCACCCACGGCGGAGGAGCCACCAGCACCGCCAGAGAGCTCAGATGGAAAAGAGGGATCATAGGGACTCGTTTATTTACCTCCCCGGAGGCCTACAGAGATAACCTGAGAGAGGATGAGGAAAGAGGCAGAGGGCGACCTATGAGAGAATGAGTGATGATCTGTGGAGAGTCACACCGTTTGCGAGGCAGCTGAGCCACGGAGGGAGGGTGATGGACCCACTCCCAAAGGACTGGAGCCAAGAGCTTAGGACTGTTTTGGTACTTTCTGAAAAGAGTCAGACGTCACCTAGTTCTGAACCACATAGTGTGTGCACGTGTGCATATATGCATATACACGGATACGCTACACTGAGTATCAAAAGGACAATGACAGATTGTATCCCATACACTTTATTACTATTTTTCTATGATTTATTTAAAACTAAAGAAAAAAGGAACTTGTAAGTCAAAATGTAACGCATTATTTTCCTTGCATTTCCTGCAGATCTCTGTTTTGTAGCCCTACGTGTTCTTTGACAGTAGTTCACCTGCAGCCTGTAGTGGCTCGACCCTTTTTAATCCAGCTTAGTGCAAACTGGTACATGACTTAAGAAAACGGGGAACTGTGTTGTCTGGCTCATTTATGCTTTTTACACTAAATGTGTATGATGTACTGTGCATTTTCAAATGAGTCTATAACTACACTGTAATTGTACAGTTTGTATCCTTCATCACCAGACTGTTTTAACCATGACAGCAACCAGGGACTCATTGCACTTTTTAGGGGTGATTTGGTGCAAGGTGATGATATGGCATCCAAATAAGGTGTAGTCCATGTCTTGAAACATTCCTTTAGAGAATAGTTTCCCACTGCCAACACTACTTTATTATAATATTGAGAAAAAAACAAAAAAGAGAAAAATCAAGATTTCCTTTTGTTTTGTTTTATTTTCATGTTTGCTTAAGGCTGCTTTTCAAAGTCTCTTCATTTTCCAAATATCTGAAAATGTGCCTAGTGGCAGTTTACAACTAAAAGTAGGTGTTGTGTTCTTTCTCTGTGAGGTACTGTTATTGCAAATTTCGGGGTTATTGATAATTGCTCAGTTTTAATAGGAGGTATCGTTAAAAAAAACAAAAAAACATCTGAACTACTTGGACTGTGGATGAAAGAAGAAAACACTGGCCGTAAAATCCATGTGGACAACCAGATTTCGATTTGCAACAAAATCAAGTGTGGGGTTTTTTGTTTTGTTTTGTTTTTTTGTCTGCAGTGACAGCAGCATACGCCTGGGCGCGGGAGCAAGCGTTAAGAAACGCAACCTCCACAATGTGTTCCGAGTACTGAAAATGGCAGCAGTTCCCCTTCTGTCTTTCTCGCACGGAGAAAAGTCTGTTCGCACTCATCAACACATGAGCAGAACTGTGAATAGGATGTGAGCTGGAGAGTGAGAAACAACAGCAAGAGTTCACACTTTGCCAGCTATCCCCTCTCTGCTACTGTACATATACTATATTGTAGTAAAATCCGTGTGTGTCGTACATGCTGCCTGTATGATTACCAGACTGTACCCACAAACAAAAGGTGTTTTGCAATTGTCTCTATTTGAAGATGTGTTGACTGGTGGCCTGTCTTTATGTGGATGTGTTTCACAAATGCAACAAGGAAAACCTGACATACTGCTGCCCAGTCTTTTTTTTTAAAAAAATTTTTTATGCTGTACTGATAAAGTGTCTCTGTTCTGTCTGAAGCTGATCAACACATTTTAAGAGACCGATGAATCAGAGTTGTAGTGTCCTGGTGCGTATATTTTACTTAGCTGGATTGAATCCTTTATGTTGATTCTATCTGGTGGTGAAAATTGCCATATTAAATCTCCAAGCTTTACCTATACTGCAGTGTGTTGAATATTTTTATTTCTGTATATGCCCCTCAGTCCTGCCTCTTTACCTTTAAATTAAGGCGTATGTTGCTAATTCTAATATTTGCTAGAATTTTTGATTTAAGTCTGGCTATACGAGTCTGACATGTAGCCCATATTGACATGTTTTCAAAATATTTAATCATTAATAGCTGTTAAATGAGTTGTCTACCTTTCATAATTAGGATGTAAATACTCCAGCTACATTCAGCTTCTCCCTTGTCACAAAGTAGCGTTATAACAGGTATCAACACATGGTTGATTTGGTAGAAGTAGGCTGTGATGCCCTTCCTGACGCAACCCCAAAAAGGATTTGTTTCTCTTGCTAGAAGGTAAACGGTGGCCTTTTTGCTTGCTAGGTGAGCATGTTAACCACTACACTATGAAGCCACTCCTAATCATAGACACTGACATGAATAACTGAACCCCTGACTGAAAACCCTAAATTTAAATAACCCTGACCTCAGATGAAGAGCAACACATAACATATTACACCATTCCCCTGTTTATTTATTTAACACAAACAAGAGTTCTTGAATGTAAGAGTCATGTCAGAGAGGGTTCAAATACTGGCCGGAGGTTCTTAGTGGGCAACTGGAAGATAAGAGTATAGAAAGACAAAACTACATTTTTGGCAATTGGTAATCAATAAATGCATTGATCTACAATAGATTTAATACCACATTGTGTGTGTGTGTCAGTCATTCTTTGTGTTTTTGGCAATCCCATAACAACTCAGACTGAAGGTTATCTTGGTGATCTTAATGACAGATTTATTTTAACACTTTCAGATAGTCACCTACCAGTCTCACTCTCTCCTATAAGTGATGTCCACTAACAGCAGCACTAGCATGTGTATAAGGGTGTTTGCTTAGAAAATACATTGCTTACTAAATAGTTTAAACATGAAGTATTCAAATTCAGAACAAATATATTGTCCTTTTTTTATGAAAGAGGCATGAATTTCTCTGTCCTGCATGTGGAGAAATCTGCTAATAAATAAGAACATATTAACAGGTCTCACACACAGTATCTTGTCCAAGGATACTTTAGCAGGCAATCCGGAGCATCCAGGGATCAAACCACCAACCTCCTGATTAGTCAATTTATGTAATATCAGAAAAGCTTCAAAACATTAATTGATGAGTACTTCATGAATAGCAGCCTTGTAGAGTTACGACAGTGAATAGAATTGAATATGAAGTAAAAACATGATTGGTGTCATTGTTATTATTTTCTTAATATTTAATTTCTTGTTCCACAAGTACTTTTCCACTTTTTTTTCAGATACTGGAGCAACAGCGAGAAATTAGCATGCAGTAACGTAGTTTGGTGGAGGTGAAGAAATAAGCACGACTGGGTCAGACACAGTACAGTTTCATACAAACCTTCACTATATTCTACATTAGCTGTATATAAACAGGGATGTCACAGTCATTTAGATCATGTGCTGCACATGCTCCAGTTTCAAGTGAGCCAAACCAGTAAACACGCTGCAAAATTACCTACATGAAAAAAAACTTTAATATTTAAATGGCATGGTGGTTAGCACTGTTGCCTCACAGCAAGAAGGTCCTGAGTTCAATTCCACCATCAGGCCAGGGTCTTTCTGTGTGGGGTTTGCATGTTCGCCCTGTGTTTGTGTGGGTTCTCTCTGGGTACTCTGGCTTACTCCCACAGTCCAAAGACATGCAGTTAGTGGGGATAGGTTAATTGGAAACTCTAAAGTGAGTGTGAATGGTTGTCTGTGTTTATGTGTTAGTCCTGCGACAGACTGGCGACCTGTCCAGGGTGTACCCTGCCTCTTGCCCTAAGATAGCTGGGATAGGCTCCAGCCCCCCCCCCATGACCCTGAAAAGGAATCTCAGTTTTCTCACGTTTGTAAGAAAACAACATTTGTATTTTATGTCTCTCTCTCTTCACTCCTATTTGGTAATGTCAGCATCACATCACCACACCAGGAACAGCAATCCATTTTATTGTAAAACAATGACTAATTATTGGCTTCACAGTAAAATTCACATTTTATAAAGGCATCCAGTTGCTAGAATTGGCCCTCTAAAAAATTCCACTTCAAGTTTAACAACTTTTATTTTACTGCATATTGTTTGAGGAGGCTGTTTCTTTGCATTACATGTATGTAGCAAGAAATGGAGTAAAAATTCTGGAGTACTCTTTTGGTTTTTTCAATAATATGAGAAATTTTTATTTCCCTGCTTGGTTGATTTTATAAAAATCTAAAAATTCCTTTTCAAAACTGATCAACTCTCTTTAGCAATGGATTAATAAAGAATTTCTAAAAGCTAATAAAATGATTAATCTGCAGCATTTACAAAGGAGGCTGAATACTAAACTGCCCTGATGGTAAATAGCTTCGGCGTGTTCAGAAGTGAGAAAAGTAACACAATCAGTAAAATTTGTGCTGCATCAACATATTAACCCTACGTGACTTGTACTAATAACATATCTCCTTTTTTCCTTTCAAAATAGCTTCTGTCTTTCCTTCTTCATTCTCTGCATTTTATGATGTGAACAGTATTTTTTGTGTTGCCTGAGTATAGAAGATTGTCAGAGGTTTGTATTGTATTTTTTTTTTTCAGCAGAATCTGAAGAGCATCTAGAGACTCTGCTGCAGTTAACACCCCCAAGGAGCTGTCTGTGAAGACAGTCCTTTCCCCAGGGCCTTCACATGTTTTTAAACTATCAAGTTTAAAGGTTATTACACATTTGACCATTACACAACTTACAGTTAACCTTTAGTCAATTCATTTCATGTAACAGTGGGCTCCTGGAAATAAAGTTTTCATAATTTTCTCTTACCATTTGTTTTCAGGTTTGCATAAAATCATGTCTCTAGCTGCTGCACTAAATGCCATTTTCATACATTTTGGCTTGGTACAGCAGGATCCTTATGAATATACACATGGCTTTTAATGTTTACACAGATTGAAATACACACGTGAACTGAGGCACACTGACACACACACACACACACACACAAACATAAAACATAAGGGCAATGAATCCTGTTTCCACTGATCGTTTGTCACATGTTTGTACAACTTGATTGGAACCCTCCTGTGGTAAATTCAGGTGATTGAACTTGACTTGAAAGGCACACAACCATCTATATAAGGCCCATAGATGCATGTCAGAGCACAAACAAGGCATTGAAGTCCAAAGAACTGTCTGCAGACCTCTGAGACAGGATTGTATTGCGGCACAGATCTGGAGAAGGGAAAAATTTCAACAGCATTGAAGGTGCTAATGAGCACTTTAACCTCCATAACCTGTAAATGGTAGATGTTTGGAACCACCAGGACTCTTTCACCCAGTAAATCTGACCTATCTGGGGAAGAAGAGCCTTAGTCACTCTGACAGAGCTCCAGTGTTGCTCTGTGGAGAGAGGAGAACCTTCCAGAAGGACAACCATTTCTGCAGCACTCCAGCAGTCAGGCCTGTATGGTAGAGTGGCAAGATGGAAGCCTAAAAGACAGCTTGCCTGGAGTTTGCCAAAAGGCACCCGAAGGACCAGATCATGAGAAACAAAATTCTCTGGTCTGATGAAACAAAGACTGAACTCTTTGACCTGAATGCCAAGCATCATGTTTGGAAGAAACCAGGCACTGCTCATCACCTGGCCAATACCTTTTCTTACAGTGAGGCATGGTGGTGGCAGTATCATGCTGTGGGGATGGTTTTTGGCAGCAGGAACTGAGAGAGTAGTCAGGGTAGATGGAAAGATAAATGCAGCAATGCACAAGAACATCCTTGATGATGACCTGCTCCAGCCTCTTCTCCCCATGTCGGACCTCTGTAACAGAAATGAAGCATGTGAAATGCTGCATCCATTTTAGTCCTACTACTACTTGACAACACCTTCAAAGAATAAGCCAATTTAGCAAGCTCAACTGACAGGCCAAAAGTGTCAATATCAAACCAAGCAGGAACTTTGATGGCTAAAGCCAAAAACACCAGTTATTCAAATAGCCTCTTGAGGTCCAACTGGTACAAAAAATGTTTTAGTATCTGTTTTAGTAGGTAATATCTCACTTGATAAACACATAGCAGGTTACATTTTAGTCGAGGCTTAATGTTAGGCCTGTGGCCAGTTTGAAAAGTGTGCTGACACAGGAGCTTTAGCCGATCACCGTGTGTTAGGCTTCACCTCAGTTAAATTACTGTACTGAATTTCTGAACTGTACTCATAATTTGGTGCATTTTAGAACAGTTTTTACTGGAATTATCTGACACATAATAGTCACCCTATCCTAGAAGGGTGTGGCTTGCTAACTATTTGCTAGTGTTGGCTGATAACTTTAATCTCCAGTCTCTAAATATGGTCACTTCTGGCTCCAGAAAGTAACTGTGACATTCAGTTAAACTAATTTCAGTTTAGTTCAATTCAATTCAGTTTGATTGAATTCAGGTTTATTCCTATAACGCCAAATTACAACAACAGTTGCCTGGAGACACTTTATACTGCAAGTTCAAGTGTTAAATTCAATTCTAGCTTTAACAGGGAGCCAGTGAAGAGAAGCCAAGATAGAGGAAACATGATCTCTCTTTCTCATCCTTGTCAGTGCTTAGTGTTTTCGATTAACTGGGGAACTTCTAGAACCCCCTGATAATAATGTATTACAATAGTCCAGCTCAGAAGTATTGAATGCATGAACTAGCCTTTAATCATCACTCTGAGACAGCATATTTCTGAGATTTTTAGGGTCAAGTACAATAACCTCAGTTTCTACATTCAGTCTGAATGTAGAAAAACAGCAGATTAGTTCATCAAGTTCATCCATTAGAGTTCATCCAGGCCTTTCTGTCTTTAACACGTGCCTATAATTTGAATAGTTAATTTGTGCCATCTGGTTTCATAGATATATATAGCTGGGTATCATCTGCATAACAATGAAAATATATGCAGTGTAAAAAGTATAATAATAATTATAGCTAATTTGCAGATGTAAACAGGTGGGTTTTGAGCTGGTATTTGAATTGTGCCAAAGAGTCTAGCTGACGAAGGTGAAGTGGTAATAAGCTCCTAAGATGAGGTGCAGCAGAGCTAAAGGCTCTGGCTCATGGTGTTAAATTTGAAGTAAGGAGCTCTCAGAAGAGCAGCTGAAACTGAGCGCAGGGCTGAGGTCTGAAAGATATTGGGGTACCAAGTCACTGGGAGCTTTAAAAGTGAAATTCAATATATTGGATCCATTGAGGAACGGGGAACCAATGAAGCTGGATGAGAATAGAGGTAATAGTGTCATTAGACTCGGTGTGAGTGATGACTCTGTACTATTTGGAGCTGATTAAGGATCATTGGTTCCAGCACAGAAGCCTCTGGAACTGTGAATAACCTTCAAGAAGACATACACAGCCTGAAATCTGCATTCTAGAGTTAAAATATTGTGATCAGCTGTATCAAATGCAGTAAGGTCTAACAAGACAAACACAGAGTTGACTCCACTGTCAGAGGCCATAAAAAGGTCATTTGGAATTCTCACTAGTTCCATTTCTGTGTTATGATGATCTCTCAATCCTGACTGAAATTCTTCAAACAGAAAATTCCTCTGCAAATCAGTTAACTGCTTTTCAACAACTCTTTCATAAAGATTTGAAATAAGAGAAAGGCTAACACTATATATATATATATATATATATATATATATATATATATATATATATATATATATATATATATATATATAT
>VVHJ01013655.1:12966-30290 GCA_015107715.1 Tylochromis polylepis | reverse complement strand
GAAGGGGGAGGGGGGGGTGGGGGGGGGGGGGTTAAGAATCACTAGTTTAACAAAAGCATCATGAAATTAACACACACAAAAAATGGGAAGTGTGGGGATTTCTCTAGGAATAAGTGGACTCAGGTGTCTGCCCTCCACAAGTGCTGCAGCATAGAACCAGAATGGTTAGACAGGCAAGGACACTGTCACAGTAGTTAGAAAATCACTTGAGGTGTTTCAGTTTATTGATATCTGTCAGGGTTTGGGCAGGTGTGGCGGAAGAGGATGTTTTCTCTGGCTGCAGTTCTCTGCTTGATTGTCCACTTTCCCTTGGTGGTGATTAGGCTTTCTTTTTTGTCTCTAGCTACTTTGACTAATCAGTTCAGTAATCCTTGAGTTCTGTTTTTTTTTTTTTCTCACCACCACAACTAAAGATTAATTTCATAATCCTGACTCTAACATCAACCTGTGCTTCTCTCTGGTTTTGCTTTAAGGAAACACAGCTGAGTAGTCAGCCATCAGTGTCTCCATCTGATTCCAGCTGCTCCCTGCCTCCACACTGCCACTCCTAATGGTCATCACAGATCCACAACTAGCCCACCACTAAACCTTTCCTCCGTCTTCCCCCTGCTTCTCCAAATAGCAAGTAAGACCTTTTCCTCTCAACTGCATACTCATAGTCGGTCCTGCCCGCACTGTTTATTTCCTTCGCTTACAGACTCTCACCCCCCCACCCCCCACCCGCGCGCTAAGCATCACTTGCCTCTGACGCAATATTTCTCCCTGTAAATAAGCACTCTTACTTAGCAACCTGTCATCTTAGTCTGCTTCTTGGGTCCAACACACTAGTAACCATGACAATATTGTGTGAACTGGTCATTTAAAAACCCTAGTGGTATTATTATAATAATTATTAATATTAGTGGTAGCAGTAGTAGTAGTACTAGTAGCTGGAGTAATAGTAGTAGTAGAAGCAGGGGATTTTTCAGAAGCAAGATTTAAGAATTGCATAATTACAATAATTCAGTAGTACCTTAATTCTTCACAATATATGTGAAGAAACCTGTTGAGGATGTAGAAAAGTCTTTACTATTGTAATTCTTTATTATCAGGCTGTTCTAAAAGTTCTCACCCTTCAGTTAATCCACTATGCTGCAGTGAGAGTACTGACGGGGACTAGAAAAAGTGAGTGTATTTCTCCCATATTATAGCTTGTCTTCTTTAGCTCCATGTTAAAGCCAGAATCAAGTTTAAAATCCTTCTCCTCACATACAACCTCTTGAATAATCAGGCCCCATTTTATTTTAAAGACTTATGGTTCCAACTTTCAGGCTTCTCTTCTGTGGAACAGCTCCCAGTTTGGATTTGGGAGACAGACACCCTCTCTACTTTTAAGATTTGGCTTAAACCAAACTCTTTTTTGATAAAGCATATAGTTAGGGCTGGATCAGGCAACTCGGAACCCTCCCTTAGTATTGCTGAAATGCGTCTAAGCTGACAGGAGCATCCCATGACGAACTGTTTCTTCTTCACTCAGCTTTTTCGCTCTCTATGCACAACTTTGCATTTAATCATTAGTTATTATTAAACTCTGGCTCTCTTCCACAGTTTGTCTTTTGTCCTATCTTCCTCCTCTTCCTCCCAACTTCTTAGGACAGATTGATGGCCCTCCCTGAGCCTGATTCTGCCAGGGTTTCTGCATGTTAAAGGGAGTTTTTTCTTCCCACATTCGCCAAGAGCTAGCTCACATGGGGTCATGTGATTGAAGGTGTTTTCTCTGTATTATTGTAGGGTCTTTACCTTACAATATAAAATGTAAAGCCCTGCTCCTGAGGCAACTGTTGTGATTTGGCATCATATAAATAAATACAGTTGACTGAATGGGAATTCTGGTGTGTCACTGGTGAGTCTCATTGCTATGCCCATAGAATGGTGTTTTCTAGGCGCTCTGTGATGTTTGGAGATGAGTGCTGAAATAAGGAAAAGGCCTTAAGTAAAGCCCCCTTCCTCTGTCATGTCTTTGGGTACCTTTGAAGTGTTGTCCTGACATTTGTTCCGGCAGCATGAGTCACTA
Organism: Tylochromis polylepis; assembly: GCA_015107715.1. Classification (NCBI taxonomy): domain Eukaryota; kingdom Metazoa; phylum Chordata; class Actinopteri; order Cichliformes; family Cichlidae; genus Tylochromis; species Tylochromis polylepis. Next base: position 28,237 of record VVHJ01013655.1, on the reverse strand, counting down.
CTACTGTGGGTCTCATCCCTATAATTACTGTAGCAGCGTTTTTGGTAGCACTAACAACAGGAGCAGTTTTATCTGTCAAATAAAAGCACAAAGCAATATTAATGTTTCATGAATGACATTTATCTATGTGATTTTCTTTTTCTGTGTGTAAACTTTGATTATAGCACAGTGGTGTGATGAAAACACTCGCTTTATAGAATACCGTAGACTGCAGATGCATCATCATGACACTGACTTCAGCTCTGCAATTCACACATTTAACAGTCTAGTCCCAATACTCTCATATGCAAGGTATAGTGGGCCACTTGTCTGGCAAGCCTTTATTTTTTTAAGCACTCAATGAAGAGTTTTCATTGATTTCCTACCAGTTAATTTGAACTATGAACAGGAGGCACTTAACAGCACGTGGAAACAACAGACTCAGGAAGCAGAGTTTGATTGTGCAATGCAGTATATTCAAAATCCGACTATCCAACTTCTTAGTTGGCTGCCTGAATACCCAAGACATTGTTAGCACACACTGTGCTAGAAAGAGTGCTTTATTTCCATGATTATATATCTTTAACACCACCATCCCATAATCCTCCATACCAGTCCTTGTTCAAATAAATGGAGGGCATAACTTCAAATGCAAATTGCTCTGTTGCTGGTTATTCACCATGACAGCAAATAGTAACATAATGGTCAGTTAATAGGGCTGGATCTTCACACCCACACACTTTTTATCTCTGTGCAGCCATGCATGGAGGCAATCTGTCAGGTAGTTTTATGAATTCTGTCTACCAGACTGATCTGGTATCGCTTTGTATTCTATCAGGCATCTGGTATTGTCTGAGAGATTTTTTTTTTTTTTTGCATTTTTTTTTTTCTAGCTGTGTGGCAGCTAGCTACTTTTGTTTGGCATCCTTGGAGGATTTATATGCCATTCAGCTGCCAGAGAGTGTTTGGACGTTTAGCAGTGTGTGGCTAAAATGAATCTCTACCAGATGCCTTTGAGGAGCCGCTGTAAAATTTAGTCTAAGTTGAGGAAGGCAGCCCGAACACTGGCGGCACGCACCCACAGAAAAAACAAAACAAAAATAACCAAAAAAACTTTTGTCTCACATGCTCTTCATTTGAGGCAACGATAAAAGTTTTTTTGTCGTATCAGGCAGGTGAATAAATATTAATTGTGCCCTAGTTGATCACTTCCTTTACTTGGTTTAAATGTTTTTTAATTCAAATTGTTTGACAGCTCTGTGGAGTCACCTATATGTCACAAAATTTGACTCTGTCAAAGCATGTTGATTCATTAATATTTTAATTAATATAAATTTTATTAATAATTAAATTACTTAATATGATATATGAAGAAATACATTTAATATAAAAGTATTTCATTTCAAAGTGTTTCCAGCGATATCTTGAGTCTGACTAGCTGCCAAAAAATTAATTTATTACAGCAAAGAAAAATACGTTTTTATAGGTTTGTTATTTTGGGCAGATTTAAAAAAATTTTTTTGTTAGTTTACAAATTTATTACTAAATCCTGCAAGCATATCCTCAACGCAAATGTTAAAAAAGAGATAAGACTAGGCTGGCAGGCATAATGTAGAGAAGACAGGGGGGAGGGTGAGAGGGATCAAGATGAAAGAGGGGAATGTTAACAGATGAGAAAAGTGTCCTTGCTCACTCTGTGCTTCTGTTTAATATGAAGTTCCTAGTCCAATCAAGTTGTAAATCTTTAACCTGCTACCTCCATCGCAAACCTCACCTCAACACACAACACAGTCTCTTCCTGTAAGCGAACACACACACACACGTACACAAACCCGTACTTTTGTAACACCCATGACAGTTTGAACTGCAGTCTGTTGTCGGTTATCAGAAAACTGCAAGCCAATATCACAAAGTTCAACTTTTTACCAGTCTATGACATCTATCTAAAATTGGGTTACGCTGGCAGGAAAATAAATTCACCTGCTTGTCAGCCACAAGGATGTCTAATTAAACTACACAAAGAATTGATGTTCTTCTAGGTTTAAACTCTGCAAGGCCTACAGGGTTCACATGTGGTTTTTCTAAACTACGCAGCTCACTGGGCTTTTGTACGGTACAATCAATACTCTGCAAAAACTAGGTACTTTAGATGTTTATTACAATAGTCATTACAATCCCTTATCACCTTAAAAAGTCCATTTGACTGGCCTTAATTAATTTGTCATTCTATTGAAAACATAAGCCAATATTTCTGAGTCATTCAAGGATGAAAATAGAAAAGCAATTAAGATACGCTCAATCTACTGTAATATTGTGACATATTTAAAATTCATTCATTATCAAATTAATACATAGAGCAATAGGACCAAGATTTTTAAAAAAAATAATTTTAATCAAATTTCTCTCCTCACTTGCTTCATTTCAAGCATTTGACTATTTGTTTCACCATATCTGTCACTGCTTTCTGCCAAATGATCAAAGCTCTTGTTGCTGGTACTCTTAAATAAACTGATATTGCATCAATTTAAGTAAATTATCTTAAATTTAAAGACATTTTATTAACTTTGTTCCTGCTGTATAACCTACTAGTTAAATCCCACAATATCATTGCTTGAACAGTTTATACACTATTAAACTAATTCCGATCCTGGCAATGTCTTTATTTATTGCACACTTATCCGTGTCCGATATATACACTTGAATATGAAACCTCTTATTTACTGTCAAGTTTGGTGTGGTTTTACGTCTTCCATCCATGTGTTCCCAGAATTGGACAAGAACTCTATTTTAAGCTGTAAAAGTGGGCTACACTACGGAATTTCACTTTACCTGATATATATAAATGAATTAGGACAAAATTAGTGGGTCTCCACAGCATCCACCTACTTTGCATTTTTCCATGCTTTAAACTACTCTAATTATAATGCCCATCTGTAGGAGACCACTCATTTAGTAAAGTGGGTTGAATCAACATGCTGTATTGATTATCTGTTCTGCTGGCTAGCTTCAACTTCTGCAACAGACAGCCTAAAAGGCTTTTCTTTGGCCTTTTAACCTTAGACAGGGAGAAAGAGGGATCCCTGAGGGTACCGTGATTGACTTGGTTTATAAAGCACTGAGACGAGAGTGCTCCATGTAGCCAGCATTGCATGCAGTTACTACATATACTGACTGCCCATTGTTCTGTAACCACATAACTGCAGTAGTTTAGATCTTTTCTATTTGCATGATGCTGCAAATGACATACACACATATGGGGTCTCCAACTGTTCTTAGGCTCTGTGGGACTGAGCTAATACTTTGTCTCAAGAGGTATACAGTAAGGTCAGTATCATTTAATTTGCAAAAGCATTCCACTATTAAGTGAACAATCAACCTCTGCAGGTCTTATCGGCATCATTTTTTCCCCCTCTGTATGCACATCAGTTGATTTCCAGTTTAAAGCAAACACTTAAAGCATTTCCATTTCCACCCTTTGTTCAAAAGAAGACTTCATTTTATCTTTTGATGCCTTCATTCAAGTAAGTTGGCTTGAGAGATACTTTGGCTCTATCTGTCTAAGTAATATCCTCTTTTATTCTTCATAAAACATCAAAAGATCCTTGGCATGGGTATGCCACATTGTATCAGGCATGGAATAAAATGCTCCTTCATCTCTTCCATTATAGCTGGATCCTTTTAAGATAACAAACATTCTCTGTTTCCCAAGAGCCTACATTTTTCAACCCGCAGAATGGATTTTCTTTTCAGGCCGGGATATGCAGAGAGTCTTAGGCATTCCACCATCAACTCTGTAGCACTTAAACACAAAAGAGTCATGCAATACTCAATCAATTATACAGTAGATGTGGAAACTGTGTGTTTTAGCTAAGCTTTCTATTCACTGTCTCTCAAAGAATGAAGATGGTCCTTAAGGACGCCACGCAGTCATGTTATGTTGGAAGCATAAAACCAGCTTCATGAGTGCATTCAATAGATTTCAGAGTAATGTTGGGTGGGGTATTCAAGTGAATTATATTTTTTTAAAGTATACACTTGTTCTTTTGACCTGGGCTTGTTTCTGTTGATGAATACACCTCACACCTTTTTCTTTATTTCTTTTGTGTAGTTTCTGTCATTGTGCAGTTTTTGTATAGTTTTCTATACAGATACTCCCAGACTTTCATTTGAATAAGTCAGTGATCCGGAACATTTGCAAGTCAAAGTCATTTGTGAACAAGAGAAATGTGAATATCACTTGAGGAATTTTCTGTTATGGCCTAAAGCAGGAAATTCAGCAATTCTTCAGCCAAAACTTTAATGTGACCAAATGCCACGCATTTCACTGAACCGTGCACAAAAGGGGCATAAAGTTCAGATCTTAACATTCCATTATTATAATGCAGAGAGGGATTTAAAAGGAAGGGTTTAAACTGACCAATGAAAATTTACAATATTATTGGAACACCTGATTTTGGACAAAAGCATTGCACACATAATTTAAACCTACTTTCACATTTAGGTAAATTTAGAAAAGAAAATCAATCAATGGATATTTTTGTATTATTGTCCATACATGTCACTCCACAACCATTGAATCTAAGGCCATTTACCTAATCATCATTCCACACAGCTATTACAATGAGCTTTTTTTTTTTACTTTAAAAAAGCCAAGTGTACATGCCGTATCAGCAGTCAGAAATGGTACTGACAAATAAAGTCACGTCAAGGCCAAAATAGCATTCAAAACGTAACTCTCATAGGTAATTTATAATTATAAAAATAATAAGTAATAACAATTTTGTCCTCCTTTGAAGACAAGCAGACCAGAAATGATTATTATTTTATTTTATTTATTAAGAAAAGAAAAAAAAAAGGGAAAGAAAATGCTTCTCCTGTGGTCCTTCAGCCTCACTGCACACGGGGAGTAGCAGTAGTGGAGAATCTATCCACAACTGCAATGTAATGAGGGAAACAACTCAATATGGAATGTGTCCTTACAGAAAATATGTAAAGATGATATGTGTGTGTTAAAACCAACTGTATTTCAAGAGTGATCCTAATATTGCACAGGTTGCATGTGTGAAAGGGTATTTGTCTTTCTGGTAACTCCCCTGCTGTTCCCTGTCTTTCATTGTTCCCCGTGGATGAGTGTGACTTTCTGCTCTGCTATCAAAGGCAACCAACACTTAGAATGAGCAGATGGTTCACAGTGAGACTGTCCTTCTTCTCCTCGACATAAAGGTCTTTGTGTCAGCAACACACAAACAACTGCATTAAATAAATGGGGAAAAAAGACACTTTCCATGATATTACTGTATTAGAAATAGACAATCGTAGTTTACGTTACTGGCAATGTGTCTTATTAAAGAAACATGTTCCCTATTACAAAAAAAAAAAAAATCTAAGGAGAGAAGTCTGGTTTCACTTCACCGTAACATCAACCTGCTCTCAAGCAAGTTAGGTTCGGAGCATAAGTTACCTTGGTGATTTACCCCGGTAAGAAATTAACCATTGTTGTACAGAAAACCCAGGATTAACCCCAAAGTTATCTGGATAAGAGAATATCCTGCTTCGTAGTACAGGCCTTTGGTTTTACAGCATAAGTGATTATAGTGTTGACATATTTCTTAACTCTTATTTCTTAATTCAACTTTCTTGTAAGCCAACTCTTTAGTCTTGACTGATTCACAAAAGACAACATGCAACTGCAAATCAGCCAGAAAAAAGAAATCTCAACAACCACATAAGCCCCTATGAATAAGCACTTTGACAACAGTGGGAAGGAAAAAACTAGACAGAAAGATAGAGGAGCGACTATAAAGTAACTGGCATTAAATCATTATTTCGCTCTGGCTTTTTGGCTAGCTTAGCATTAGCATGCTGTCTGTTCAGGTGCTTGCAAAGAGCTGAAGTTGTGTTAGCAGCATAATGCGGTTGTTTCTGTCCTGGATGCAATTTGTACTTTAGTTCATTTTAGATTTTGTACACTACTTGCAAAACAAACTCAAATAAGTTTATAAATCTAGCTAGCAGCCGCTACTGCTGCTTTCCTCAAGCCAGATTGAAACCAGAAAATAGACTAGACCTCTTTATACTAGAATGCATGCTACTTTTATATTCAGTGATGTTCTGCCTCTCCCCCATGGCCTTGTGCCTGGTGTATCTCTTTTAATCTCTTTGTGCATCACATCCACTTCTGAAGCCTCTCCTGATACTGTGGCCAGACCCACTACACAGCCATCTTGACCCTTATCATCACAACAACAGACCCTGTTTTCATCTGTGTCGCAACATATGCTTTACTGTGTTTCTCTTTTTTTCTAGTTTTTATTTCAGAGAAGAGCACCATGTAGAGTGTTACTGATCCTACAAGCAAATGCATTAACCATCAACAGCATTTCCATCGAACAGGGAAGAGAGCACTGTGAGAATGTAGGCAGCTACACATCTGCTGTTGGAAAATTGTGGCCCATTCTGCTCTTACAGACTACAATTACAGCTTTATGTGTTTTAGAGCGATAATGGCATGTAGTAAGCCTTATTACCCTAAATAAAAGCAATTTAAGCGATCAAATGACTGAACTCTGTTCCTTTTCTAGGATAATTTAGCTTTATTTCTCTTTTTTTTCTTCTTTTTCCTGCACTCGTATATCAGTGCAAGTCTCACCTAGGTCCATGATTATACAGCAGCATCTAGTGTATGAGTGGAGTATTTTTTATTTTTTTTACCAACACTTTCAGACAATTGGCTTACCTGCATGCTCCTTTGGGGGTATTTTCTTACATATTGCCCATCATCAAGACTGTCATTTTAATGGCCAAGAACTATACAAAAAACTGACTGAAAACTGTCCTTTTATACTGTGAAATAAAATAGAAGCCATCATAAGAATGAGTTAACTGCATCACTAGACATTCAAGCACTCCAATAGAAACCAAGGTAATGTGCAAATGTACTGTAGCCAATATCTAACCAGAAAGTGAACATAAAAGTTGAAAAAAAAAGCCCAGAAGTCCATTGAAAGCTGGGTGTATTTGTGACATTACCAGCCTATCCTACCTCTTCAGAAGAGCTTTATTGCGCATTGAAAGTTAAAATACTCAAAAAGGCCAAAGTTTTCTTAGACTTTGGAACAAATACTCGAGAAAACTTGTACGTGGAATTAGCTTAGACAGAGCAAAATACACTGTTCTATGTTATGTGCTTTTCTTATGAAGACAGAGTGCTGTAATAATTCTGATTTCCAAATCATGACCAATAAGAGAATGTATAATTGATTTGGTAAGAAGGAATCTTGGCTTTTGAATGACAAGGATAATGATGGTCATTTTTAACTTTTAATGGGGAAAAAAAAATTACTTAAAAATGACTGCCTTAGTATACATCAGAATGACAGATATTATTTTCAACTTTCATGATCTTATCTGATGGTGATGATGGTACTTTAATGCAATATCCTTTATCTTTATATGCACTAGATGGCTCTACAGTATAAAGAATGTTGTTTCTAATGTTGTTTTTGCAGTTTTAACACTTTGTTTTACGCATTCATTAAAATGTAAATTTCATAATCCAAGGTAGAATACTTTTTTATCACACAATCATTAGTAGTACAATTGCTGCATACCGTTACTCACTGACAGTCAACTAACGCTGCAATCTGGACAGAGCCCGACAGGATGAGACCTGAATCTCAATAGTCTGTTGCTACTCTTAAATTCAGGAAACAAATAACTAGCAATCATGTCTGCCTTTTGTCTTTTCTTCTTTTTCTTTTTTGTGGATAACTATTGAAAGGAAATTGTCCGAGGAAGGGAAACATAGTATCATTTCTCCAACGATTTAAAATAAATGGAGCTGATGCTTCACACATGAGTAAGTCCAGTCAGGCACTGACACACACACACACACACACACACACACACACACACACACACACATGCAGAGATACACAAACTCCTTTGAATTTATAGTTCATAACAAATGATGCCAAGGGCAGATGACTCATGTATTCTGGACTAGAGAAGGATAAAGGTATAACCACACCTGAAATCCTTATGAAAATATTGGAGCTTAATGTGTAGTAAAGGGAAGATGACATATGGCAGATATTTGATGACATTTTGGAGCAAAGAGGCAGGAAAAGTCTTTATGCGACTATGAATGAATCTGGGTTTCACAGCTACAGTATGGAATCATCTCAGCTGTCACAATCGCAGCCATTAACCAACATGTATAGTTAGTTAGTTAGGTCCCTAATTTGTTGGGCAAATACACAATTTATGTAGTTTTGCCTCTGCACACTGTCATGGTGGATGATGATGACAGATCAATTTCCACGGTTAAGAAAAACAACTTTATAAAATCTAACCAAGTCAAGCACATTCTTGTGGCTATACGATGGGAAGAGAAATGTATGCGGAGAGAAAGAGCCCATCACATTTTCTGTCCAGCTCAACGGAAGCAATGTTATGACATGGGTATAGACGGCTTCCAGTGAAACCATGCCAATGAGGTGTATTGATAATGTGACTGCTAAAACAAGAAACAGGATGAACTGTGCTGTGCACAGGGCTATACTCTGCTCAGATTCAGCCAAATGTCTCAAAACTGAGGTGTGCAAACTAATAATGTCCAGAAGCATACTAAAAAAAGCAATCCAAGAGTTTCTCAAGATAAAAAAAAGGGATATACATGTCACTGAGCTGATCTCAACCCAACAGTTCATGCTCTTCAGCTTTTAAACACAAAACAGAACATAGAAATACTCACAAATAAGCGGTAAATGAAGGGCGCTGCAGGAAAGGCCTGGCAGAGAGGCTCTCGAGGGAGAGAACATAGCCAATAGTTATGTCCATGGGTTCCAGGCAGTCACTGACTGCAAAGGGTTTTCATCCAACCAGTAAAATCAATCCTTATATTTAATATCGTGTTACTTTGTCCAGTTAATTTGACTATTTAAAAAATGGCTGCAATTTCGAAACAGTCATTTCAAAATTTTGGTTAAACCCCTTGAATTAAAGCAGTAAGTCTGCATATTAGTCACATTTTGATTGTTTGATATAAAAGCCAGTGTGGCAGTTTACAGAGGCAAAGTTATACCAATTGTGTCATTATCAGACAAATTATCAACCTAACCATACTTCACCACAGTGACACTAAATGATCTCAACTACTGACAATCTTACAGTTGCCCGTCGTGAAAGTGCTGCTACATTTTCTCTCAACTGCTCCATAACATGCTCCAGTGAAACCTCTCCACAGGTTTGCAGCTCCAGAGCAAGAGCCTTAATGTTTTACTGGTTATCTCTTCTAAACCCTGCAGCAGGAGTCAAACACCATTTTGTAGATCTGATGCTTATCAGCAAAAAGTCAAGAAACAAAGAAAGTGTGGCTCAGGCTCTGAAGATTTGAGTGTTTGAAATACATGACTTTTGGTTTTATTTTTGTTCCCAATAATAAACTCCAATTCACCTGAGCTCTGCGGTGGATTTAGATCAGAAAACCATTTGTTTCTGTTTAATCTGAGCAATCTCATATCTGTTATGCTCCATTCCATTCTTTATTAAACAGAGTAGCAGTTTTTGAAGTGTATAATGCTTAGGAAAAAGTAGATGCAATGTTTAATGTTGACTTTATAACCTTCCTGACATGCTTGAGGCATAGGAGAAGGACTAAGATGAATACTGTAAACACTATTGGAACTCACAACAATTTCTCAGTCTCAATAAAGTACAACTGATATAAAGTAATGATGAAGAATTATATTAAATTATTATTAAAAATAACTATAACAGAGTCAGAGTGCTTTTTCCTGTTGTCTGCTGGTCATAAATCTTTCTAAGGTTTCCCTTTACTGTACTAATATCAGCTTGTAAAGTATTTTTATTTCCCTAATAGAGATTTGCAGTCTGGAAGTAACTCACGGTTACGGTTCTGGAAGTCATTCTGGAGGTAATGGGCAAATGTCTTTCATTATAATGCAGATGTCTCCCATTCACTGACAGGCGCTAAGGGAAGGGTGCTTTAAAAGATTAGACGTTTACAACCACTGCATTATCTCTTGCATCATGCCAGAAACAATAGAGAGATGAACAGATGATATACAGATATAGTGTGGGGAAGGGATAGTTATTTGATCCAATGGTGAATTTTTAAGTTTGGTCAATCACAAAGAAACAGTCTCTGATTTTTATGGTAGTGTTTTTTTTTTGTTTTGCTTTTTTTTATGGAGATAGAATAACAACTTAGAATCCATAAAAGAAAATATATTAAATAAAAGTTATAAATTGATTTGCATGCTTGTTACTGTAAAGTAAAACTTTGACCTGTTGGTAGTGTTGAATGAAAAATTGGAAGATTACTGAGTCATCATGTGGGCTTTTGACCATATTTAATGGCAACCCATTAAACGTGGATTACGACTTTCCACCAAATGTTTGAATAAAATTGGTGGGAAAAAATATGCTTTAAAATGCCATGTAGTTAAATATCTTCAGTAGTATCACAAGGGAGGCGTAACATGATCAAAGACTCTCCAGGGATGATGCACACTGCTTATGAAGTGTACAGTCTTTTCCTGCAGTTGTTGTTATGGAACAGATTACAAATTACAACCACACACCTAATGGAAACACACAAATAAACCTTTACTACCATCAGTGACTGATGGTAAGCTACTTAACCTATATGACAATAGCCCATGCCCACTTGTGCCATTTAATTATGTTGCTTAGCAACATACTGGGCCTTTGTTGAAACCTTGTGAGAATGTTTCAGAAGCTATCAAACATTACAAAATTACTGTCTGGAAGCACAAACTAACAATAATGCATTAAAATGAAAAATATATTTTTCTTATTCTCTTTTTCTCCCTTTTCCTGTCTGAAATATGATCCTCTTTACGTGTGTGAGCTACAGGGTCCGTGTTATGTTCACATATATGTGAATATGTGTGCAGGCTATAGTAAACAGTTCAGTCCAGCTAGAAAGATATGAGCACAAAGTCCAGGTCCCCTGATGACAACTGTTCTGAGCAGATGAACATTACAGAAGAGACAAGAAGATTATGTCATGCCACCAACCATGAATCGGATTAATAAAAGGGCAGATGCTGACACACAAATAAGCTTTAACCAAGCCTCACACAGTACATAGTCTCTCTGCTGTAAACCCAGTGTTGCATTCAGACCAAAATGTCTTTGCCTCACTCGATTGAGTAACTGAAAGTAGGCTTGATGAGATCTGGGGGAGGCTGAAGGGCATGCTAGTGTCACTGCTATTAATCCGGAGTTCACAATAGCTTCCTACAGCCCAGTGGAGTGGATCATTGTAAGTGAGCAGCTTTAGGCTCCATCAAGACCTGACACACCTAAGCACACACAAGGTGATCTGTTTAAAAAAGAAAAGAAAAGAAAAGAAAAGAAACCTTCTTCAGACTGACTGAAAGCCCATATATCAAAACATATAATTGCAAGACTTGACCAGAAGAAGAAGTATGGCTAAAGAGCAGAAGATGTAGCATGATGAGTGGGAGGGCACTGAACAAGAGAGATTAGAAGTGTGGCTTTCTTAGTGCATTAATTTGGCTGCCTGTAAAAGACAGCTTTAATTTTGAAGCAAATGTTCTAATCCATTTCATTTGGTATATTTTCCCTGAAGTTAAACATAATTATGGTGAAATATCTGAATTCCTTCTTCAGGATCAAGAGTGCACTGATAATTTTGTACCACATATGAACCTTGAAGCTTCACAAAGTCCTTGTGAAACAGCTCAGAGAAAATTCTTATAGTCATTTACTTTCTTCCTCATAGTTAAGACTAGCTCCTGATAAAGCTAAAACCTGTTCACACACAGCTTAGCACTAAAATGTAAAAACTCTTCAGAGAATGACTGTAAGGACATAAAGAGTTTCTTATGCAGAGGAGAAAACATCAGATGGAAAAACATTCAGGACAGGTAGTCTAAGATTTACTCTAAGAGGCCATCAATACTTGAATCCTCTTGTTGGACATTTGAGCGGTTAAAGATAGATCAGAGGATCTATCACTGGTTCCATTTTTATGCCCCACTTGGACTGCAGAAAGCACAAAAGGCACTTCATGGAGTAATGCAACTGTCTTGAGGATAGTGGGAAAAGAGTGACGCACACATCCCAGAATTATAAAGTCAAGAGCAACACAGCTCAAGCTCAGCAGTTGTCTTCAGAGGCAGAGATAACCCTGCAGTGAGCTGGAATGACACCCTGCTGAAGCGCCATAGCTTTACCCCCCGTCGATCCTCCACTCTTACCTCCTATAGTCTAATGGGATTATCAGTTCCAGTGGCTTTGAATAAGAATCACATTATCTGTCAGCACTTGAAGAGATATTTCAACAAAGGCAAAAAAAGGTGAAGTATATCAAACTGCTCTAACAGAGGCTGATAATGTGATGAGCAATAAGGAGGTTCCAGAGATAACACAAGATAAATTATCGCCCGACCAATCAAACGATTGGTACACATGAGGCTGCTGTTCCTTTTTTCTGCAATTAAATTTAAAACCTTACACACCAAAAGGGAAAGCCTGCATAACAGAAATATTGCAGGAAAGAAAAGCGTGCGCACAGAACAAAATGTGAAATGGTTAACTGTTATTTTAATGACAGGGCTGAAACTGCATTTTCCATGCACATCGTATATTGGCAAATGCCTTCACAGCAAAATTCTAGTATTGCCTTCTGTGGATCACAGTCTGTCTCACTCCAACTCCATAAAAACTGCAGCTGCATAAATCATTCAGTGGGACTTTTAAAGACTAATTTATTGCCATGTACTTAATCTAAAACACTGATAGTTTGATTAACACACACATAAAACATCTGTTTAGTGTGTAGGATCTGTCAAATCAAAGATGAGCCCAGGGATGGTGTTTAGCCTTTGGAAGCCTGTCAGCACTCAAGTGTTTTGGGTGGAGCTTTTATATTTTACAGGTTTTTCTGTATTATTTAAGCTGGAACAATGAAGATCGCAACCTCCTTAGTTTGGCTCATCAGTGATGAGGGGCTGTGACCAGACCACGTTATATAAAGCAGTCTGATTTCCCGCTTTTTAACATCTTGTTTTAGAGTTTGCTAGATTAGAGGGGACTGCTTTAAAACTTACAATGTGTCTTTTTCACAGCAGGCCTTTTTGTTCTATTTCAGGTTTAGAAATTCCAGTGAACGAGCATGGAATAGTTACAAACTGTCAGGTATGCACAGTGTAAAAAATACATTTAAAGGCTCAGTGTATTCATAAAATAAGTCAAAGGAAAGTTAATGGTTTATTTTCTCACAAGTGGAAATTCTTCTTATTTCCAGCACAGAAAATAGCAATGTGAATGCTAAATGTGTTTATAGTACCGGTGGGTTACATTACATGGGTCATAAATGTTATTTCTGTTGTTAAAGGTGGTATAACAAATAGGAAAATTAATAAGGCAAAACAGCCAGTGACCTACAAATAACCAAGTACAGTCAGAAAATAAGAATACATTTTTTAAACACTTAGAAGCCGTTGCTCTCTTTCCGAGAACCGAGAACTGTAGCAGCAAACCAGTTACCCACTGCTTCTTCACTGTACAAACATTATTGTTTACTGACAGCATCAGTGAAAAGATGCCAGTGAACATTCCTACAATGAAAAGTAGCTACATTTCTTATATGCATGTAAATGTAACAAAATAACGTAGTATGTCTGTTATTTTTTGATCAGCTTCAGATATTACCCACAGGAGCCCAGCACCATCTTCTCAAAGTACATATGTCCAGAATGACTCCAATCTGATTTCCTTCTTTGTTTGTTTGTTTGTCTGTTTTTCCTGCATAAGAAATCACTCTGTGGACACAGCAGATTAGAGGAAGGATTAGATGGTAGACAAACACACAACAAAAGAAGGAACCTGAGTGCCACAAGCATGTGACATTAACTCCCACTGCTTCTTAAATGAACAGTAAATTGGGATCATTTTTCTAAGTAAAGTGAGCCAAGGCTACTTGATCAAATCGTACTTTGTCCGGCGAAACAGCATTGCAGGTTAACAGCATTGCAATATAGAGCCAACTAATATCCAAAGTGTCACAACAACTATGAATGTCATTAAAAAAAATACCAACCAACCTGAGCCTGGATTGACTACAAGAAAGCATATGACTCAATGCCCCACACCGGGATCCTGGAATGCCTAGAACTGTACAAGATCAACAGAACCCTAATAGCATTCATCAGGAACTCAATCGTGATGTGGCAAATAACACTAAAGGCCAATTTCAAGCCAATTGCACAAGTTACCATCAAGTGCAGGATCTGCCAAGGAGATGCTCTGTCCCCACTGCTATTCTGCATAGGCCTGAACCCCGTTAGTTAGATCATTAACAAGACTGGCTACGGATACCGACTACAAAATGGAGCAATCGTCAACCGCCTCCTCTACATGGATGACATCGAGCTGTATGCCAAGAGTGAACGAGACATCGATTCATTGATCCACACCACCAGGATATATAGCAATGACATTCGGACTGGAGAAGTGTAGTCGGATGGTAACAAAGAGAGGGAAGGTAGTCACAACTGAGGGGATCAAACTACCAGAAGGCAACATTGCAGACATAGAGGACAGCTACAAGTACCTGGGGATCCCACAGGGAAATAGGAGCCATGAAGTGGCCGCTAGGAAAGCTGCAACCACCAAGTACCTGCAGAGGGTCAGGCAAGTCCTGAGGAGTCAGCTGAATGGTAAGAACAAGATCCGGGCTATCAGCACCTACGCCCTACTGGTGATCAGGTACCCTGCTGGGATAATAAGCTGGCCAAAGGACGAGATAGAAGCCACTGACCATGCATGGAGGGTTTCACCCCAAGTCCAGCACCCTGAGACTGTATGCTAAGCATAAGGACAGAGGCCGGGGACTTGTGAGTGTCAGAACCACTGTCCAGGATGAGACAACAAACATCCGCGAGTACAACAGGAAGATGTCCACAACTGACCACGTGCTCAGTGAATACCTCAGGCAGCAGAAACCCAAGAAAGAAGAGGAGCAAGAAAGAGGAGCCATCATGGAAGGATAGGCCCTTGCACAGTATGTACCACCAGCAGATAGAGGAAGTGGCTGACATCCAGAAGTCCTACCAGTGGCTAGACAATGCTGGACTGAAAGACAGCACAGAGGCGCTGATCATGGCAGCACAGGAACGAGCTCTAAGTACAAAATCCATAGAGGCTGGGGTCTACCACACCAGGCAAGACCCCAGGTGCAGGCTGTGTAAAGATTCTCCTGAGACAATCCAGC
>VVHJ01013653.1:9483-24269 GCA_015107715.1 Tylochromis polylepis | reverse complement strand
CGTGTATAGAAATTACAAATACATTTGATGATGTTTTCTTTTTTGTTATTATGGTACACGCGGTATTTGTAGTATTAAAAAGTAGAGAGCACTTGGCACTCAGTCACATAAACACAAAAGTCTCAATAAAAATACACTGCAAAATCTCCAGTGTTAAATTGACACTACAAAGTGTCTATATAGGTCCACACTTTTGAGTGTTAAATGAACACTTTTGACAGTGTTATATTTTTAACAGTAACCTAGTCAGTGTTAAAGACTAACAATGACTAACACTGAGCAGTGCTGATTTACTAACACTGAAATATTACTAGCATTTTTAGTTATTTTCCAGTATTAGAAAATCAGCACTGCTCAGTGTTAGTCATTGTTCATTGTTCAAGTCTAGTTTTTATTTTATTTTGGTTAACAAACATGTTCTTCCGACTGGGTTTTTAATTTAGTCTAACTTCAGTTAACTATAATGCACCACTGTTTACCCACTTCACCCGCTGTTAAAGCTTTCACCTAGATTTGAGCGACTTGAGTCTCGATTGTGCACATAACAGGCAGAGTCCTAGCTCACCGCTGACACGTGTTCATGTATGATGCCAGGTAGATGGTTAAAATCCGAACACGTTGGGAAATACCACTTTATCCAGGTGAAGTTGTTACATTTATGTTTGACATCACTAAATCATTTGTCTCTGCTCAGTTTTCTCACTTTTATCAAATTAAGAAAATTAAAGAAAACAAGTGAGGCGGAGGCTGATGCAATAGTCTCAGTATGGCTTTTACAGCCTGCTGGAATTAGAACTTCGTGCCCGTGAGTGGTTGTAGCAGCATTGTTATTGTTCAGATTATATATTAACTAGATCTAAATTCTACTCCGACCGAGGAGCGACATTTTTCTCACGCGTGCAGGCTCACACAGTCTGCCACGTATACCGGGTTTGGGAGTTTTAAATAGAGCAGTCTAGTATCACTCATAAACTACAAATCTACGTGTTTGGAAATAATTATGCGTATTAATTAACAAATGATAAATACCTTGTGATATAAACACAGTCCTTGTAATGGAAGAGGTTCTTGAAATAGTTTATCAATTATCCTTAAACCGAAGTCAAGCTTCAACCTCACCAACTGCACTGACTCCGCCCCCACCTCTCTATTGGCGGATAAAGTGGGACTTGTCTTGTCAAGTACTGTTATGAAATATGGCACCCCACTTTTCAGTTTCTCTCATCCCTTTAAATCAAACGTGTGCAAACACTGTGTAATCATGTATCCCCCAGCCACCAGCACCACACACACACAAATGCACTTCCTTCGATTGTGTGAAATAATAATCTTTATGTTCTAATTAAATTTCAAAAAATGTAAAATATTGAAATCAGCCATCACTGGTATAATTTTTCACCGGAAATAAGAGGGTTAAAAAGGTGTTGCTAATCAAATGCACTTAATTTTTTGATGAGGACCTCTATAAAACCATAGGTTTTACCGGTTATCTGGTGTGGAGCATTAATACTTCCCCAGTCCTCCCCAGGAGTGGACATAACAGCAAATTCACAGTTAGACTGTCCAAGAAAAAACACAAAAACCCAAGAGCTACATCTCAGACTCTACAGGTCTCGGTTATCATGTTAAATGTTGAAGTTCATGACAGCACAGCTAGGAAAAAGACTGAACAAATATTGGTTTGGAAGGATTTCCAGGAAAAAGGCCTTTTTTCAAAAGTTTGCAGAGTTGCATTTAAACAAACCACAATACTTCTGGAACAACATCCTTTGGACAAATGAGTGTTTGGCCATGATGCATAGCATCATCTTCTGGAAGAAACTAAGTACAACATATCATCACAAACACCTCATACCAACCGTTGAGCATGGTGGTGGACGGGTGATGATTTGAGTTTGCAGCTAAAGCTTGACGCAGAAGTGTTAATGCAACAGGCCAATGAACCCAAGCACACCAGCAAATCTACAACAGAATGGCCGAATAAGAAAAGAATCGAGGTGTTGTAATGACCCAGTCAAAGTCCAGACCTCAACCTGATTGAAATGATGTGGCAGCACCTTCAAAGAGCTGTATGTGAATTCATTTCAATAACTTCAGTAAAGTGAAGCAATATTGTAAAGAGGTTGGACTAAAATTCCTCCACAATGATAAAGTCATACAGAAAAGGATTACTTCAGGTTATTGCTGCTAAAGGTAGTTATGTTGAATCATAGGGTCTACTTTTTCACAGGCTTGCATAGAGTCTTATGACAACTTTTGTCATATGTATATGCACAGTTGCCAGTTACCTAACCTATCAACAGTATACACAGCTTTACTTCCCCTCCCTTTGCTGAGCACACTAAATAACCTTGTTATTTTAGTTACTCCTGAAATCTTCTTCACTTGCAGAAACTTTCATCAGAAATTTCCCATAACAGCAAAGATAAAGATTTGTGGCCCTTTTGTCCCATTAGAATTGTGTCAGTGATTTCTCAATTGGCCGATTTCTTCAGGTCCTGAAACAGCAGCTCTGCAGAGTTTCACTTGTCATTCTCAAACTCTTTTGGCATGTTCCTCCCAGAAGCCAAAAACCTTCCCACCCCATAGTTTGCATCAATTATTGACAATGAAAAAGTATTTGAGTTGATCAATCTCTTGTTTGTTTTATTTTCCTGCACACTGCACCGTTGCATGGACCTCCCTCCCCCCGTCACTCTCTGTGCAGCCCACTCCAGCGGCACAGCGACCAGGTTCAGTTCCAGCCTCTGAGCATTTTTTTTTCACCCACTCACTCTGTGTCACAATTCACCAACTTTACCTTCCAACTGCACCCTAGCCTAGCCTGCATTTTCACCTTTGCATGTTCCCATGTGAAATGCACTTGTAGGTGTACAGGACAGAGAAAGAACAAATATTTATATCTTTAAGGTGGGGTGAAATACTGGGCGGGACTCCACAGTGTGACACACCTCTGCTTGTCAAAGCTTTCATACCTCAGGGTGAGTAAGATACCTCTAGTCACACCAAGGCTCGAGACAGGTTTTGGTTTCTGTAGGATCAAACGTACACAGCTGTGAACCTCAAGATCCAGGCATTGGAAGTATACCAAGTTACAGTAAGTTGATTTGACATCTAATTCCAGTCTCTGACATCTTAGATCTTTGATTATATGACTCTCAAATGCATTTAGATGAGTATGGTAATTAATTTTGTTATGTGTTGTGTAGGTTTCTTGGTTGTTCGTAGTAATTTATCAAGCTTTAACCAAACAGTCACCAGTAATTCAGTATTTGTGTTTAACTGATGTCATTTGAGACTAAAATCAAAAGCATTGTGGACACTTGACTTAATTCTGACTTAACCTGGCATGATTTTGTTAATCTTCTTACCTAACATCAACATCACCACAACGGTTTCTGTCAAATCTACACAGTTAAGTTGCACACATAGAATATATTTAAACATCATGGCTGGATGCTAAGTGAGGCTTTGCTTAGATGTAGAAATGTTTCCATGATTTAAAACAATACTTTTACTTATTTTTTTTGTGCACAAATCATCATGATTACCACACTGTCCCAGTGTTTCATTTTGAAAT
Organism: Tylochromis polylepis; assembly: GCA_015107715.1. NCBI lineage: Eukaryota > Metazoa > Chordata > Actinopteri > Cichliformes > Cichlidae > Tylochromis > Tylochromis polylepis. The sequence goes on along the minus strand of VVHJ01013653.1, from coordinate 20,689 downwards.
GCCACACTATATGTTCATACAACACCAGGTTGTCACTGGGTGCTCATAAATGTGTGTTTAAGTGATATTTTTTTTGTGGACAGAGTTCTTAAGTGAAACCATGTAAGTGATACTAAGTGTTTGCTGTCTTTGATGCCAGTGACTCTTGTTCAGTGGTCACTGAGAAACAGAGAGGTTGGTGTCATACTTTGAACTGTTACCAGACAGGTCGGGCGGCTCGCTCGCTCAGTCACTCACACACCAAAATCCTGTGTTACTGAAGCAGAGCTGGGATAGACAGACGTAAGCTGGAAGAGGGGAGGGGCAGGGCAAATTTGAATGAGGATATTTCTTTCATGAGTAAGTCTGTTTAGTTTTAGGAAGTAGGAACTGCTGATAACGTGTTAAAACAAGCCCATCGTTACTCTCTCCATCTGCAAACATCATTCGTAACTCTGTCCAGAATGTGTTTCTGAGTGGTCCTGGTGTTCTGCTTCCTTTTCCAGGTCTGTTTTCATAGGAAAGCTGCGTTATCTTAAACATCTCCAGCTGACAGAGTGGACAAAAGATGACAAACATCACTCGGCATCTTGTCACAGTGAGTGTCTTCCCTTGAGTGATGTTTTTTCGTGCATTTTCCTCATGTGCTCATTCTTCCTCATTACTTTGCAGCACCTTCTGACGTTCTCGCTGCAGAACGGGGAAGTGCAGAGCGTTGAGGAAGCTCAGAACCGTCTTTCCTTCCTGGCTCAGAATAAAAAGCTATGGAGTCAACAGATGTACCTGGATGTAGGAGCAGGGGGCATTTATCTCAGAGATGTACAGAGTCAGGTGAGGGCAGGCGCATGAGTGTTAGCAGGTTATGAGTGGCTCAGTGGATGATGAAGAGATTTAAATGTGCTCAGCTGTGAAATACCACACATATTTGCATCCACAATGACCTTCAATTTTATCTACCCTTGCAGGATGAGCTGGAGAGCTACGCCTTCAGATCTATCTTCCGCTGTGAAGCTATTAACACAGAAAAACACTTCCCATCCCTCCTTATGTTAGTCTGCCAAGGTGCAGATCAGAAGAAGCCAGACATCCACTTCTTTAACTGTGAAACGGTGAAGGTGAGTGCTGAGGGCGCGAGGAGATTCCCCAAGTGTTGTCCTGGATGAGTCATAGGGTCTATTTGCATCAGGTTTTACCAGTGATGCCACTTCCATGTTGTTGTTTTAAACAGGCAGAGCAAATCTGCGACGACGTCACACTGGCAGTTTCGACTTCCACCGCCAGCAAGAGTAAGCTGCCCCCTGATGACCTCAGGTACAGTGACTGTCATAATCACGCACCCACGGAAGTGCATTTCTTGGCACGGTTTTAATGAGAGACCATGCTTCTGTGTTCAGAATCATATTGTATGGGTGGAATTTAATTGACAGCCACACAAAGGAAACTCAGACCCATATCCCGTTTAAAGCAGTTTGATTTTTGCCGTCGTTGTCATTATGTCTCATTTTTCCACTGAGTCAAAGCAGCTTTGTGTTGCTGTCCACCTGTGTGGAGGCAGAGAGAGGGAGGACAAACAGTATAAACAGCTGAGAGAGAGCAAGTGAAAGACTCGTTCTACCGGTTTCTACATAACTTAGGAAGGTGTGACAGAGATAGCAAGGCCATTGTGACTGAGAGTAGAGAGCGCAAGGGGAACAGAGACGAAGGCTCCAGGTGTAATCTGGCTTTGAGAACATTTCTATTTAAAGGACACGTGAAGGGCAGAGACATGTGGTAAGAGACACAACAGGAGCATTTACATCAGAATTTAATTAAATTGCTAAAAAGGTGAAGTCATCACTGTTGGGTTGTATTTTTTTGGATAAAAAAGAGATGGCTGACTCAGAAAATGTTTTTTTTATTGCTTGCTAATTTGTGTAAAGTGTTTGTGTCTAGTGTGGAAATGAGTATGCAAAATTAGGATGTTCACTCTTACTTCATGGTGGAATGAGGGCTGGAGGATTAACTCTTTACCCCTTGTAAGCCTACTGGGAGTAACCTTTGAAGCTCCTTTCTGAACTGAGCACTTTCTGTCATATTTTGGACCTGCTTATAGAACAAAAATGACTGGGTTTGCATTAGAAGTTAGTGAGAGTACTCCCCGTTTACACAGCCAACATTGAAAAAACCTGGAAACTATTCTACTGGTCGTAAAACCACGTCTTTATTGATATATACTGAGGTGTCAAAACCCATCATTAAGGGTGCAGGGAGGTCATCAGATGTCTTCTTTATAAGGGAAAGAGTTAAATCTTAGAGGCGCCACGTTGACTGCACTACACTCACAGAGCCGTTTGGAGCTCTTACCGAGAGGATGCTGCTGTCAAGGCATTAAATGTGAGCTTGTGAATATGACTTCTTGAGCCCTTGCTGAAGGGCGTCTCACTTGCTGGTGCTGAGTGTACACCAGCACCATCATCAACAAAAACACTGTTATCACCTTTTAACCCATAGTGCCGTGTCGTGGGAGAAGCACTGAATCTCTCCCCTCACCCCGCAGGCTTTCTCAGAGTGGAGATGTGTTCGAGCCCTATAATATACCAAGTCCTCCCATGCTGCATGCTCCTAATCCCCCACCTGTCAACCCTCCACCTTACCCTGGACCCAGAGGTAAGAAAAAAAAAAAGAAGACTTCTTTCTCCACATGCATGCCTGTTCAGCAGTGCTTCAAAAGTATTCAGAAGGGTTGGGAAAGTGAGCAGGAGGAAAGGAGAGAAGCGACAGGTATTTGAGGTAAACGTCTCTCCAGAGCACAGAGATGGCTTTGTGAGCTTGTGTTTGTGAGAGCTTGGTTTTGGGAAGTGCAGAGATGAATGAACATGGATAAACTGAGTCCCCTGCTCTATTTCACGACAGCAAATGGCGGACCTGATATCTCTTTCCTGCGAGCGGAGAGAGAAGTGGTAAGCCAGCTCATCTCTTTTGTGTCTTTTGTCGCCACTTCTGGCTGCTTTTCACGTAACGAAGGTGACTCTTCTTTCCTCAGGGGATCCTCAATCACTGTTTCGACGACATCGAGGCCTTCATGGGTAAGCTGCAGCAGACTGCTGAGGCTGCAACGGTGCTGAACCAAAGGAAGAAGAAGAAGAAAAAAAGTAAAAAGCAAAGCACTGAGGGTAAGAGGGAGATGCACAGATTTCTCCAGTTTCTCCAGTGTAAAGCAACATATCCACTGACCGCTGTTATATTTTGTTCCTGAACAACAGACGAGCTACTCGCCGCAAAAGCCCGCCCTCCGCCAGATGGGGAATTCGTTGATATCTTCCAGAAATTCAAATATTGCTTCAGCCTCTTGGTATGTATACCATCAAGTCCAGCTTCATTATTTGCTTACTCATGGCAGATGCATATTTAGTGCCTCTGTTTATTTCTCAGGCTCGCCTAAAATCAACCATCACCAATCCTTCTTCAGAGGACCTCATTCACCATGTGTTCAAACCTCTGGATATGGTGAGTCGGGGTTATAAACTCCACCTCAGCAACTGTTGTTGCTATTGCTGTAAATATGAGGTGTTGTCTTTCACTGCAGGGGAGCATGACCAACCTCTCCAAATAAATCCATGTGACACGTGATGCCATGCGGGGGCAAAATCAACAGGGGGTAAATGCCTAGATTCGAAAGACACATTCTCTGGTTGAAGGCCCAGTCAGGCAGCGTTTTTGTTCCTGATATAAGTGGATGTCAATGCAGAACTGTAAGCATGTGTCATGTCAAAATAATGGAAAGTCTTCTGAGTAGTTCACCAATGTTGTTAGAAGCTACAGCTTCTATTCAGTGTTTACACAGGGCAGTTCCCTGCGCAGTGGCCTGATTGAAACCCCAAGCACACCAAAAATGCAGCATTTGTTTGATCTACGCAGTTTCCTTGGCAGTATTTGTATGCGGGCAGGGGTTGTTGGTGCATACCTCTCAAACATTTGGTTTAGATTTGAGCTTGTCTCGAAACTAGAAACACCACTTTGTTGTCCCTCGACAGCTGTTTTAAATTAGGACATTGGTAAGTTCCATCTGTGAAAAAAAAGTGGGTCATTTATGGCTGTTTTTTTTAGAAATCAAGTGTCTTTACATTATCATTTATTATCATTTATTTACTTTCATTTCATGGAAATGTCCAATGCCCTTCATTAAAGTATCAATAGTTACGTGGCCTCACTCATGATGATGCACTGCGAGTTAGCAGAAATTAAAGGAATATTTCAAAGTATGTGCTTTAATTTTCCACTCAGGTATGAATCAAAGAGGGTGTGTTTGATTTGTGTAAACTGACACACCTGAATGGAAACACGCAGCCTTGTCTCTCAAAGACGTGCATGTGCTTCTTCTTGTGTGCTTTGGCTTTTGTGTACAGATGTATCCATTAGGCTATTTACATTTGTGCATCTGCGGTTTGATGTTCAGCTCTCGGGCAGAAGAATGGGCAGTATTGTTGTCGCGGTTTGCCAGAAACATCAGCGATTGCTAAGACTTTGAATGCCAGATCCATTTTAGCAGATGTGGGAATATGAGTTCAGTTTAATTTATATTATGCCAAATCCCAACAACAGTTCCTCAAGGCGTTTCATATTGAAGGTAAAGAAATGACAATAATATAGAGAAAACTCCAGCAATCACATGACCCCCTATGAACAAACACTTTGGCAACAGTAGGAAGGACAAATTGCCTTTTAACAGGAAGCGACCTCCAGCAGAACCAGGCTCAGGGTGGGGCGGCCATCTGCTGCGACCGGTTGTGGGTGAGGGGAGGAAGAGAGGACAAAAGACACACACTGATTTTGTCTCATTTGTGTGTTGCACAGATGGTAAAAACAACAGGAGGACCAGCTTTCGGAGCTGCTGTGTCCAGCCCTGCCCTGACCAGCTCTGCTGTGTCCCTGCTACAAGATACCCTGACTGAGGAGGAGAGGCAGCTCTGGACGTCACTGGGACCCAATTGGACACACCCTCGGTCAGTATCAATGCTTGCCTGCTTCTGACTAGTTGCGAAACTGGTGCTTTATATTCCAGAAAAATTAAAAAGGCAGCACATTAAAAACTTCCAGTTTTGGTGTTGTATCAAGCTCAACTGTGGCCAGAGGCCGTGGAAAGGGAGCATTTTGCCTGTGTTGATTGTTATGCACCTTTATGTCACCTTTTTACATTTTTGGGTTCACTGAAGATTTTATCTGCTGAAGAGCAACATTGTTTCAACCAAGCAATATTTTTGTACTTTGTTTCTCTTGAGATCATTTGGCTTACCTGTGGTTTGGAAAAAGCAGATATTTTGGGACAGGAAATTAAAGGGGCCCTTTTTTGCTCTATCCAGTTCTATATTTTTATCCTTGGACTGAAAGACTCCAAAGTAATCCTCATTTATCTTCTTCAGTCTTTTGTCGCAGCACCTCAGTTTTAGCTCATCTCCCTTTGAGGGTCCCCTCACTTTCCAAAACTTTCCTCTGATTGGCTGACAGTCTGAAGCCTGAACTTTGAGTCCTCAGGGATTCTTTGAAAGTTTGGCCATGTTTAACACGAGCCTCCATCAGGCTCCATTGTAACAGTATTTATATAATACGAAGCATAACAGATCCACTTAAGGCATTTTGGGATTTATTGATTTCTCATGTTAAGAAAAGGGAACTGATAGATTAGCTGTCAAATGTGTATAAGGCCTATTTTATTTAATGTTGTCAGCAAGCTTTAATAGGAAAATCCAATGTCATAATTTCCATCATATTTTGAATTGGTCCCAAACAGTCCCAACAGCTCCAAAGGCAAACTGTAGGGAGGGATGGTAACTAAAAAAAAAAGAAAAGAATGAAAACTGCTTGAATAGCTATCATAGTTTTGGTTGTTGAGCTCATTGAAGGCCAAGGCAGTGACTTGTTCTGCTCTCTCAGGTCTCAGCTCCGAGGGCCTGTAGCTCCATACGCCCCTGTGTTCTTTGATGGCTGGAAGCCAGAAGCCTCGAGGCCTGACGGGCAGGTTTGGGAAGATCCGGTCGAGTCACAGCACAAACTTGAAGCCCTACGAGAAAAACAAGAGGTGTGGAATACTTCCATAGTGTGATTTAGAAGTCATTAATCGTGCATCAGCGGAAACAAGAACTATGGATGAGTGTGTAAAAGGACAACACAGGGGTTTAACACACTAACGCATGAATACACCTTAAGTACAGTAAACAGTGGAGATATAGTTTCCGCTTTCTAACGGGTCAGCTCACATTTCTGTCTGTCCGTGCTAAAAACCGTATAAGGTACACAGTTAGTTCTTTGTTTTTTTTAAAATAACACCTTTGTAGTCAGCCTTAACCCAATCTACGCTGACATTATATTTTTCTACATATTTTATGCCTTTTGTGCTAATTTGTGTTCACTTCACTTCTCTATTTTTTTTTTGCTCCCACAGCAACAGTCACCTCAGCCACCAGACGATGACATGTAAGCCATCTACAAGACATAAATTTTTGTCGTTTTTAACCTTGACTAAATAAAAACAATGTTTGTCTCCTTTTATCAGAGATTCACTCCCACCGGGGCCTGACAGACTCTACTGCTGCAGTTACGACTTCATTGCCAGGAACAGCAGTGAGCTTTCAGTGCAGCAGGGGGAGACACTGGAGGTAACAGAAGCAAACACAAACTGTTATTAAAAGCACACAGTAAAGCAAGTCATTTTATGGTGCATTCAGGGACCCATCATAAAAGTCCTGTTATTCATTGTTTGACTAAAGCTATTTGCAGCTGTTGATACACCTTACAGCCCGCTCGCTGACAGCAACCCTCTCTGTCCAACAGGTGATCGAGTCATCCAAGCGCTGGTGGAAGTGTCGTAATCGGTTTAACCAGGTCGGCTTTGTCCCCTTCAACATCCTGGAGCCCATGGCTCACATAGACAGCCCTGTCCATAACAGACAACCCAGTGTAAGGAAGCAAAAAAGACACCCACGCACATGCATGCACACATGAAACACACAAGCATGGCTTTGCTCTCAGCTGTACGTTCCATCAGAGAGAATTCATTTTTTTCTCCACTCCACGTTCCTTCAGGTTCCAGCTGCACCTCCACTTTCCAAGACTGTCTCTCTTGTCCCACCCAGCCCCCCTGCTCTGCCCCAAACCACCCCCACCCACTCCCCACAGCGCCCACGCAGCTTACCATCATACAACCAGCATGTGCAAGCTGTCGAGGACAATGACAAAGGTAACAACTTTTTGTGTCTTAGACTGAGGCTCTGTAGTGTAGCAGTTTGGACGTTTGCCTAACAGGTGAACATTTCCCAGTTTGACCCCTGGAAGAGACATAAATCCCTTCGTGCTTGCGTCAGGAAGGGCATCAGGTGGAAAAATCAGCCAAATCAAGGATGCAGAGTCTACAATGCTGTGGCTCCCCTAATAAAAGAGCGACTGCTTTATAAAAATATACACTTTATTTTATTATAATATATATATATTCTTCTATTTTATTTGTATAGAGTGTGTTGTTACTAGGAATAAAACTGCATTAACAGGGAGTTATTTCATGCAGCTCTAAAGCAATTTGAGACAGAGCTTGAAATGTTAAAGGAAAAAAAGTGAAAAATAGCCTCAAACTAATAAAATAATGTTGCCAAAACAATCTCACTTAAGGTCCACTTGGTAGCTGTTGTGGATCTTAAAAACATATCACACAGTCTTTGATAATCATTCAGTTTGTGTGGCTACATTTTATTTGTAGATGATGAATTATTAAGGAAAGTACACTGGAAGGGAAAATATAAGATTTATTTAAAAACACCAAAATTTAAAAAGCTACAAAAAAGTACAGTGAGAGGCTACTCATAATTCATCACCTAGTTATGGATTCATTTTTTGGGATTTAAACCGTGTTCTCATGTTTTAAGCTTAACTTTTGAGCTATGTTTTCCCTCCACTGAGTCCTGCATTTACATTATCATTTGAGCATGAAAGTGACTGTTACTTCTTTAAACTGCCATCTTTTCAGTCACGCTGGTAAACGATGAGCTGCTCCAGAGGCTGACGAATGGAAAGACCAATCTGAACAAGCCCCTCGTCATCCCTCGTTCTGCAGACACCTCCCTCCCTCTTGACTACCACTCTCCTCCAGATGAGGTGGCTGAGTGGCTCAGAGGGAAGGGCTTCAGCGAACCGTAAGTAACATCTCAGCCACCGACTGCAGACTAGATGAACTCAGTTTTGTGTATAAGCAGGGAATGCTGGCTGTACACGTGTGTTTTGCCATTACAAGGATGAACGCAGCAGCTCCACCCGAGTATCCTCTGAAGTCCTTTGTGTTTTGTGTCCCTCAGGACGGTGTCATGTTTAGGTGTGCTGACAGGTGCCCAGCTGTTCTCGCTCAACAAAGAAGAGCTGAGAGCTGTGATTCCAGAGGAGGGTGCCAGAGTGTACAGTCAGCTCGCTGTGCAAAAATCACTGCTAGAGGTAAACGAAAAGTGAACTGCTATAGCTTTTAAAGGGAAACCAAATCAAAGCCATCAATAAAAAAATGTCAGTTTCAGGAAAACTAAACATGATCATTTTTGTGAGGGTGTAAAGATGCAATTATGAGTATAATCAACGATTTAAACTCAGAAATGTAAGTCCTCGAACCTTAGCTTTGCAACTAATTCATTTCAAGATTAGTTGTAGTTTGGGATGTTTTGTTTACACCAGAATAAACTACCTCTAAATTTCTGTTATTTTCTATTCTTTATTTATGTCACTCTGTGCCTGAGAGATTGGAAAAATATAAACACAAACACTTACAGGTCAATAAATATGGAATATATGTTGTTTTTTTTACCGATGTTCCTTTTCCCCCGTCTTGCTTATTTTCGATTAATTACTTCTAAAATTTGCGCTATCTGATTACTCTTCAAAAATGGATCAGGTTTTGTGATTTGGGAATTTTGGAACAGATACATAAAAAATCTAATATTTGAGCACACACTAATAAAAATTTCACATTGCAAAAGACAGCTAGTGACAATTTCTTAATGTTATATAGTTGTATTTTACAATAATGTAAAATTACACATGTAGATTTTTTTAACATATTTTCGTTCATCTTATATCTTTCATTCTGAACTGAGAAAATATGATAAACTCAGATCAGGAGACAGTCTTGGTCTTGGTGAAATGAGATGCTAATCTTTTTTTCTTTACTCTTAATGTTTTTGCTATATATATATATTTGTATGTGTGAAAAAATTTACATTGGTAATTGAACCATTTTCATGGTAAGAAAGGCCAGCATAATGTTTCAGGTTTTTATCACTAATTTTTGTGATGTCCAAACTTTGTCCCATATTTCCACGTGTGAAAGAAACATGCTGGAAATGTGTCGACAGACCATTTTTTAAATAAACATCTTGAAATGTATTCTGCGTATATGAATTTCACAAAAAATGTCATTGTTGAGCAGAAGGCCCACAATAATTTGAGATGGAATGACCTAAATTCAGTAGCACGAGGACAATTTAAATTACTGTAAACAGCTGATACTTTTCATCTCATCGCTACACAGTCTAAATTGATTTCTACTTCACACAGGATGCCAGAAGGGCCACAGAGCTTGAGGCAGTCATGGAGAAACAGAAAATGAAGGTTGATCTGAAGCTGGAGAGCAGCACGTTGTGAGGAACAGCATCTACATCATGAAGAGCGTTACATGAAGAATGTTCTCCCGTCCCCAGAGACCAAACACATGGCAGTAACTTGACTATCTAACATTAAATCATGCCATGAGGGTCATTACGGTATTATTACCTGATGTTAAAACCAAGCTTTCTGCCAGCAAAATGAGATGTAGGATTTTAATATAACCAGGTGCCGTGCAAGCTAAAGGGGACTAATTTTGCTTTTTCTTATTTTCCATCATATGTGTACTGTTACAGTGTTTTGTGGATGTTCATATTAAACATGGACAAAGTTTCAAATGGAGATCGGAGTACGTACAAGTAAACCAGGAGTGAAAAGCTCAGGTTTCAGAGGGCTCCACTCATTTTTAGGCAGTTTTTTTCTACTCTTGGCTTTGTATAATGCTGCAAATATGATATACCTCAGGTACACTGCTCTGGCTGTTTAAACCCTCTGGCTGCAAGGGCCAGCCAATCAGAAGAAGGCTGGCTTAAAGAGAGGGGAAAGGAAGCTAGAAAGGTTTGCTCCAGGATGAACTGAGGTGTTGGACTAAGGCCCAGTATAAGAAAAATAAGAATTAACCTAAACTGTGAATCTTACAGTGGTTCTCAAGTAGAATACAATAAATATAAAAATGGAAATGAGCGTAATAGATCCCCCTTAAATATTTTAACATTGAAGTGGCCTGTTTGTAATGCATGTTCATTTTAGTGTAACAGCTGTCTTCTTCTCTGCCTAATTAAATTAAATGTATTTATCTTTGTAATACACATTTGTAATAATTCAGCCATTATTATCATGTCTTAACAATGACACGACCTTGTCAGCAAAATTCAACACACAATAAAATTTGAAATGGTGCTTTGTTTTTTTTGTTTTTTGTTTTAATTGAGACTTTAAAGAAAGGTTTCCAGCAGAACAAACAGATATGACTTCACACATTAGGTAAAGCAGTGCATCCATTAAAATCTGTTTGCATTTAATCATAATCGCAAAGTAATGTGTCCAAGTTGGGCCAAAAAATGTTGAAATTTTTCACTTAAAGGTAAGTAGATCTGAACTTGATCATTTCTGAACCTACTGCTTCACATGCCGACACAAATTCTAAAGCTATTGTTTATTTGCAGTATGTTAAAAAGAAATCAAGATAGAAAGAAATGATAAAGAGACCTGCCACCAATATAGATCAGAAGATTTTACTTATACTGAAGAAAGTCACCTGTAACCTCATCACTTATAATAATAATAATAATAATAATAATTAAAAAAAAGACAAAAAGGGAGGCAAGTTGGATACTAATGCTAACATCTTCAAAATCTTTGAATTTGAAACTTTAAGTGGGTTTTAGAGAACCAAGTACTGAAGACCATTATGTAGACACACATTCAAGAACTGCACTGAGACAGCGAAACGAAATCTTCAAGGAGGGAGATGAGGAGGGGAAAAAATAAAGAACTACTTGACAAGACTAGGCTTTTTCAGACAATTAGTCAGCCTAGAATATATTTACAGACAATTTTTTTTTTTTTTTTTTTTAAAAAAAAAAACAAAAAAAAAAAAAAAAAAAAATGGGACCTT
>VVHJ01013652.1:3986-24030 GCA_015107715.1 Tylochromis polylepis | reverse complement strand
TTTAAACAAACTTTAAAAAAAAAAAAAGACAAAAAATAAATCCTTTGTAGTACACAGCTTTCTTTGTTCCAGAGGAACAATATGGTAAACCTTTGCATTTGCTCAATGCAAGTGCACCAGTCTAGATTCAGTCTTTTTTTTTTTTCCTTTTTTCCTTCCATCTCCGTCCTCAGTGGTTGTTTCCTCATACTTGCAGGTTTAAATTCCCCTGTTCATATTGCAAACAGCACCCCCTAGATCCCATTCTTTGCCTCATTGTTGTTCATGGCCTCCTTTCTCTGAGCTAGGAAGGGGTACATGCACTTGTCGGCGCCTAGGAACCGGTACATGCACACAATGGCCTCGAAGGGCAGGATGCTGTGGAGACAGGACAGAGATAAGATTAGCGAGAGACACTGGATACCCTTGCACAGTACACTGAAGGCCGATGGAGCGGGCCAGGAGAGTGGGGGGGTTAAAACAAAAAAAGGCAGCTCACCTTTTCATGAAGTTAACCATGTAGACGATGCGAGGTGTGCAGATCATGGGCTGGTCAGTGAGGATGGCCCTCATGGCTTGTTTCACGCAGAACTCTGGCTTCAGGGGAGGGAGAAAGGGTTCGATTTCCTTCCTGAATGGAAAGAAATCATGGTCATCATCGAGCCAGGAATTCAGGGAAAATGTGCGTCAAATTTAGTTAAACTGGTCAAATTTATGAGGAAATACAATTAGGGATGATTGAAGTCATTCAGTAAATTAACATGAGTGGAAACATGAGAGGAAGTCTGAGTACACTTCAAGGAGCGCTGACAAACTTCAGGAAATCCATGAACATAAGTGATACTGGTACTAAGGATTGCTCCAAAATGGTGGGGCAATAAAGACAGAGCACATGCCAGCTGCTGACTGCACCCATCAAACAAAGTGAGGACTATTAGAGCAGCATGTGGAGGGCGGAGGGGAGGGGAGGCTAGCCCAGGTGCACCTGTTGGTGAGGTTTTCCCCTGGGAAAACAAAGTAGCCCTCTTTGTTTAAGCTGAGTGTTGACCTAAGAAATACCACTCACTTTATAATAACTGTAACACCACAGATCATCAGCTGCCGCTTTGAAGTTTTAAAAATGGGTGTTTGAGGCCGTTTAATGAAGTGGAGATTACAGGTGACAAACTCACTGCAGGTGCATGAAAGCTTATTAAAGAGGACACGCTGGCCGCTAACCTTATCCTGCAGCCTTTAAACATTCCTGTGTCAACCAGGTAAGGGCACACCAGAGTCATGCTGATGCCGTCCTTCTCCGAGGCCTTCAGCTCGTGGCTCAGTGACTCGTGGAACCCGATGGCACCAAACTTACTGGCGCAGTAATCCTGAGGGAATGAAGAGAGAGAGAGAGAGAGAGAGAGAGAACGGGTTAGCTCTGTAAACCCCCTACCCACACCCAGGGACTACAGAACACTATCAAACATGCCCCGTGGTCACAGAGGTCTCTCTTTGCTGTTAATGATACAGCCACCAGGCACACACAAAGAAAAACCCAGAGTGAGTCCGCTGTTCTACGGTTTCATTAGCATTCTTCTCCAATGCTTCAGGAGGCTGCGCTGCTTGGCGGGGAGGTTTTGATGTGGTTCACTGTGGAAATAATCTATTTTTTTTAAAGAAAAAGACTTGGGCAAACACAGATGCATGTCGATAAACAGAAGGAGGACAAAGGGATTGGTCTGTGCCCACATGACAGGCGAAGGCTTTGGTTGTAACTCGCACGTCTGAAATGACATTTCAGGCATTTCCAGGAACCGTAAAAGCGTGACCAAAAAAAAAAGGGTGGGCTTAATTTTTATGGATAAATGCTTAAACGAAGTCAAATGTTATCCCTACAGACTGTCAGAAATGGATACTGTTCTCAGCTAAGGGGATAAATGAGAGCTCTGTTCTCTGACATATGAAAATAAAACAATCTAGGAGGACCACCAGTTAAATGACCCCCCAGTAAATATTTCATTATGCATAAAAAAAAAAACTATAGGAAGGAAAACCAAAACCATATCCATTGAAAGCTGCTGTGAACTGAATACTGAGTGAGCACCAAGTTGTTCACAAAGCAGTGATGAAGATGTCTCTGTCCCTCGGGGGAGCTGTCAGCTCATTCTGGCCCTGGGGCCAGAGCCCAATAGGGGCCCCACACCCCCACTGCTGAAGATAGAGGAATCTATAAGAGGCTCCCAATGCTCATCTGTGTTCCTAAATTTAACGGGTGGAGGGACAACTAGAGAAAGGGGGCCTAACCTCCCCCCGTCTCAGTGTGCTAGCTGGCACGGACGCCTTTGGGGAACAGCACTGGTTTTGGATGGTGGGAAAGATGGGATGTGCATGTGTTGTTGTGTATGATACTAACCTCCACTCCAGCTGTGCTAAATAAACCCAGGGAGCTGGCAACCGTCACAATGTGACCATGATTCAGCTCCAGCATCTTGGGGAGAAACGCCTTGGTGGTCTAGAGGGGGGAAGGACAGAAAAGACAGAAGGGCAAAGAGAAAAAAGAGGAAGGTTAGTTCACTTGTGCAGTTTGTCTGTGCCAGAGCCCTTTGATCCTCTCTGCCTTCCCTCTCACCCCCCCTCCTCTGTTTCTCTCCCTTCTCCATGGTGATGCAGAGAGAGGCGTCTGAATGAGAATTCATAACATGCATAAAAACAGACTGAGTGCTGGAGGTGCAGCATTTGAAAATATAAACATAGAACTTCTATCATTTCTGAGTCAGTTACTGAAGAGGGGAAAGATGAAATGTCGCCCTCTCTGTACAATCTGTGCTTTTCCCACACAGATCTGGTGCCTGCCGTTGGGCCCTGCACTAAAGAGCTGGTGACAACACCAATCACGGGCCTCCGTTCACTCAACACTTCCAACAATACAGTCCGGCTTCTCATCTACCTACACGGCCTCACGCCCTGCCGGAGCGGCAACCAGCAGAACAATCTGCAAGATGAAAGCGTTTCTAACTGGAGCGGTTCCACTGGCAAGTCCAGTGGAGCTAGCGAGGGCGGTGAGAAGAGCAGCACACACAGAGTTAGCCAGTACACTTGATTAACCTATGGATTCATTCCTCATTCTGCCCGTCAGCTGACTTTGGAATTGCCCTGGACACAGCGTGAGCCAATCAGCAGGTGTGACATGTGACGGCAATGATAGGAACTGACCAATCACTCTCCCACTAGGAGGTCTACAAAAACAACCACCGGGCCTTTTGTTGGGCGCAGAGCTAAATCTATTCCAGTCAGATGTGCGCTGCCATAGTGAAGAACAATGCACGTGTCCTTCAGGACTGTTAAAATGTTACTGAGGCGAGACGAGACACACACACACACACTAGCCTAAGACTTCAAATAGCCTAGTAATTAATAAATAATGATCATCACAAGGGATACAGTTACAGCCTGCGGTATGTATTGCTTTTCAGACCAAAAACAAGACATTTCTAAGACATCTTTGGGTGCAAGAAAGCTGTTTTCTGTGGTTGCAGTTATATTGGTTAGAACTGTAGAGAAACGATTCAGCCTCCTTTGTAAACATTTTCCTGGACCAGAGCACAGAGCCAGCAAGACGAGAGAGCGTGGTACCAGGTAGTACAGCCGTGAAACCTCTGGTAGGGGGAGGACGAGCCTCATTAAAACTGCACCCAGAGATTAACTGCATCGGCCCTACTGACCTGAAGCATAATCTCCGTTAAGCTTGACATTTGCGTTTAGAGGTCCCTCTCCTTGTTTAGTGAGGTAAATAAAACTGGGAGCAATAACTCATGTTTACAGAGTGGTTTAAAGGAAGGTGACTTCATCGCTTTGGAGTTTATTCTACAGTCAGGTATAACTGATCTGACTCTGTTCCAAACATCTGCACTTTTCCAGGACATAAATTGCTGCAATATTCAACTCATTGAATGATGGGGCCTAAAGAGAGGGAGTGAGAGAACATGAAGCCTGGGCAAAAGCTGAGAAAGGCCTCTGTGAGCCAGAATGGCAGTGAAAGAGGGAGGGAGTTGCGTGCAAATGAAGCATTAACTTAAGATATGCCCATAGCTGATTTGAGCCAGCGTCCCCCCCCCCACTCCCACAGCAACTTTTACAGAGTGGGGAAAGACTCGATCTGGCACATACATTACTAGCAAAGCCAATAGAGGAATTCAATTGGACAATTCTGCTGAGTGGTCCAAGGGGAACTGAGAGGAAAGGATGATTTCCTCTGATCGAGGACGGGTCTAAATGTGACCGACCGGCCCATCTCTCCCCACCCGTCCTGCTTCTCATGGCAATCCTGGCATGTGGGTATGACCCCCACTGACCTCTCAGACACAAAATGTGTGAAGGCAACCGGGGGCTCGTGTCTTACATCAGAGCTGCCGTAATTGGGTCTCAACGCTCCCTTGTTCCGCTAAATTACCCGCTGACACAGCCGGGCCTCCTTGGCCTATGTGGGGGTGCCCTGCCTGCTGCACCCCCTAATTGGTGCGTGCCCCCAGGAGCATTTAAGCCACACAAAGCTTCTTGCAGCTGGGGTGTCAGGCTGCATTAGTGCTAGCGCCTGACCAACAGGAATATGAACAAAATATTGGCCTTTGCGTAGGACCAGATGGCCATTTAATTGGGCTGACTTCTCCCTGGACGAGAGAACCAAGTAGGGAGAGAGAAAAAAAAAAGAAAAACCCTGAGCTCCGGAGCTTGTCCGATCCTGTAGTAGATCATGAAATCTGAGTGGGCTGGGCTGACGTTAGTGGTCATCGGGGATGACTGATGCAGACTGTTTATGTTGTATTGACCATACCAAGTGGTAACCATCCCCTGCATACAGCTAAAACTCTCAGTTTGGAGAACTGCTCTCTAGAAAACATCAGTGCACAAACATAACCTTAAAGCTCATCTGTAGGCTCAGGTTTTCCCAGGTATGGTATTTTATGACTCGTCAACAGAGGCAACCATCCCTTAATTTGATTTTCTGGACAAATTAGGAGCTGATAAGGAATTATAATTATTTTATAATCATGTTTCAAGCCATGAGCTTTATCTGAATGATGAGATCGTGATTTTAATTCTGCTTTTGGGGTGGTTCAGGAGGTAGAGCGGGTCTACTAATCGGAAGGTTGGTGGTTCGACCCTTGACTGCTCCAGTCTGCATGCCAAAGTATCCTCGGGTGAGATACTGATTCCCAAGTTGTATAGAAACCCCTTACGCATAGAAAAAAGTGACTGTATGAATGATTCTGAGTGGGTGAATGAGGCAAGTTGTATAAAGTGCTTCAAGTGCTCAAGTAGAGTAGAAAAGTACTATATAAGCGCCAGTCTATTTACGGTTTTCTATAAAAATTAGGGCTGTCAGCATTAACGCGAGTTAATCCGTCATCACGGTTAACGTGATTAACAGTTTTAACGCAATTAACCCATCTGGAGCGCAGAATGGACAAACTTTGGACAAACTGTCCAAAGTTTGACAGAGACATTTCAGGGATTTTGAGTCATTCTGTGTTCCAGATGGGTTACATGCGTTAACGCGTTAATCATGATGACGGATTTTAACGCGTTAATGCTGACCGCCCAAATAAAAATGTTATTAATATTAATTATTTTTCTATAAAAAATAATTAATATTGTATGAGGACCATTAATATCACAATAGTTGCTCAGAGTGATGATTCACAGAATCCCATGATTTTATTTTTTGCTCTTTATCCCTATGCTTTTCTTAGTATCCCCTTTATTAGTTTAATTCTATTTGAACTGAAAAATAACTTTTTCAAAGAATCAGTCAAGTTTTTTGTAATGAAAGGAAAAAGATTCTTTAGTACCATCTTATAGAATCTTTGGACAGAACAAGAAATTTGAAAGAGCTAAAAACAAAAAAAACAATCACAGTGAACGCTCATTCGCAGTCATTTTAAGAACTAAACTGCTAAATGGACCAGGGTAATCTTCAGACTACAACACTGGAAAAAAAATCATTAGCTACAGCCCATGAACAGGTACATGCAGGAGGAGAGCACTGACACGGCCATGGCTGGCTTCACTGTGGGGTACAGGTGCACTGGGCTTGAGGAGGGGCCCATATAAAACCAGTCAAGTAGGACCCTTCTGCCTGGCTGCCTCCTTTCTCTGGCTACAGCAGGAATGCGGCCTGCGGAACTTGGCTCCTGTCGCCTGGCATCTTGTCAAGCTGATCCACAGACAAGAAACCAATTGTCAGATAAAGTGGGTCAGCAGCAGCTTACCATTACCCTCTCGCCTCGCCTGTGGATGGGATGGCAGTGCCTTCCTTCCCCTTTTCTTTCCCCTGCTCTTTTCCCGCCACGTCGCTCCCGAGCGCTCGGTGAGTTTGTGTCGTCGCACAAGAGGTGTAGGATTTCCACGAGAGGGTGGATAGCCGCTTATTGTTCACGAGCCACCTGTTGGATAACCAGCTCAAGATGCTGAGGATCATTTCCTCTCATGTCATTCCACTAAACACACACACTAATCCTCAAACACAAACTCTGGTGACACTGGTGGAATGACTGCACAGCCCCTTTCCCAGCATGACTAAGAACCAAGTTGCAAACATCACAAATTGCCAGCTGGACTAATCAAAGCCTCGTCAGACAAATTCAAAGTGATGACCCCCCCCCCATAAAAAACCTAAAGGGAGGAAGGGACTGAATCATAGCGGTTAGCGTGTGTGTGGCAGAGCCGGATGAACAGCGCTGGCCTCCATGACTCCCAATGCAGCTGCACCCACTGCCTCCAAATCAGGTTGGGAGGAGTCAGAGGGGCCTGTGGAAGGAAGACAGAAGAAGTGTGGGGTCTGAGCCGGGCCTGTTTGGCAGACACCCACGCGACACTACGATTACCATCCGCTTCCTGCTCACATCTCCATCCCTGCCTTATTCCAATACTCTGTCCAACAAATGAGGACTTGCTTATTTTTACACCCAGCTGTGCCATTTGTGGGAAACGCTTTGAACTTGCAGCCATTTGCTGTTGAGATCGTGGCTGTTTAAAAACCGGCCGGGATTATGGAGAGGAGGAAGCTGGGTTTGGAGGGCTTGACATTGCCATTACAGTGTTTTGCCAAACAGTGACACAGAAAAAGCAGAGTACGATGTGTGCTTAGAGAAAACACACACCAGGCCTTTTTATGCACACTGCTGAGGCATCAAAATATATTTTAAAAAAAGAAAAAAGAAGCTTATCAGTGTGGAAAAAAAATGGCAAGCACACTTGGAAACCTGCTTCTGTAAACTGATCTGAATAGCTGTTCTTGCACTTTTCAAATACAAATCCTCCTATAATATGCCTTTAGGGATAGCATTCAGTGAAAACATGTAAAAACGTGTGCCTTAACAGGGTTTTAAAGCCTGCCTAAAAACCTTTCATGATGCGGCCCTAAACTTAAGTTATTTGTCGAGTCAAAAGCCACAAGTAAGCCGTTGGAGGTACCTGTTGTTCAGAAAAAAGGGGAGAAAAAAAAGCAAAACTCAAAAGGTTTCTGTAATACCTGCCACCTGCATGCAGTGACTAACTGCAGTAAGTTTGAAAGGAAAGTGGACAGTGCCCTGTTAGTTTAATCTCTATTCATCTAGCTTGTGTCATTAATGAACCACATCCTCCATTCTGGCTGTCACCATTCATTAAGTCCTTCTTTCATCTGCCCCCCCCGCACACACACACACCTCTAAAGAAACCACGCTCACCATAGAATATAGGAAAACACAAACATTTAAGAAAAAAAAAATCTACTACCAAATCACTGGACCCTGACTCCAAATCCTGGATTTAAAGAGCAATGAGATATCCAGCAGATGAATGCTTGAATGGGGCATCCATTAAAGGGGAAATCTGCACAACCTGCGCGAGCGATACCACAAGAGATTTTTCATGCTCGATTTGGAAGCTTGAAGTCACTGTGGTTTCATGGCATGACTGAGAATGCCATTCTCTGTAAACAACAAATAAAATAAAAAGATAAGCGCCTGGGGCCAAAGTCTCACAAGTGAAGATATTCTGGCTCACTTGACAATATGTTGTGACAACTAAATTCACGCATGAAGTGGTCAATTCAGAACCAGTCTGCCAGGTGAAGGACTTATTCTCAATCCATGCGGTTTACTCCAAACAAAGCTTATGAGCCAAATTTACACAGTCATTGCTGTTGTTCCTCAGGGGGTGGCTATAGTGAAGAAATGCAATCAATTCTCATCAAGGCAGTTCTAAAGGCTCCAAAAGAGTAAACATCCATCTTTAAAATGAATAAAGCTCTTTAATAAATTTCTAATAGCTTTGGCAGTCTGCAACACACCCCAAAAACACACAGACATACAAAAAAACCCTGTGATAGTGCCTAACTGGTTACACGCTACAGCTTATGCTTATCTAAAGCGCAGCGTATTCACTCCATCAAGTCCATGTAGCCTCTCAGATAAGTAGTCACACTGAAAGGCTCGAGGAACGGAGCCAGAGTGAAAATCTGATACGCAACAAATCACCAACTGCCAGCAAAATGTGGTGAACTGATCTAAGACAGATCCAACCCACGTACAGAACCTCGTTTCCATCACGCACAGTCGGTTTGTGCAGATCTGTGCAGCAGAGGAGATGAGACGGAGCCGCTGACATACCTCTGGGATCATCACCGGCTGTGGCTGCCAAAGTGGAGCAAAGGCAAAGATTTAAAAAAGCCAAACCCGTGACTTTCCCCTGGCAGAATGAAACCAAGTGGAGCTGAAATCTGAACATGCAAGGCAACTATTTATGGTCATAGTTTCTTAGTCCTGGAGGCATACACACACACACACACACATACACCTTTGAGTCTTGAGTTTGGCACAGAGAAGGATAAGATTATGAAAAGGCATACGAGTCAGAGTGGAGACATTCTTGTGAACCTGGCATCACAGTTAACACATTCAGTAACACTGTTCTCACTGAAACTTGGGCACCCACATTATAACCTCACAATAACCTGAGAGTCGCCTTATTACAACAGCTTCTACATCGGCTCACCCAGAAGTGTGCGTGACAGTTGACCACCATGGTCCGCTCGATCAGCTCGTCAGGACACTCCAGGAGGTGATGGCCAGAGACAACGCCGGCGTTGTTGATGAGTATGTCCACCTCTCCCACCTCCCGACACACCTTCTCCGCTGTGGAATACACACTCTCGCGCTTCCCTACATCACACACATAGGTGTAGACCTGTGGCTGGAAAGGTGGGACTTCCTCTACCCCTCCAACAGGTCCTGCAGAGAGGGGAAAAAAATAAAAGAGAGGGAAAGCAACAGATGATCAGTGAAAGTGTGTTTAGTAGGTTGGTTCAGATTATGAAAGTTAATACAGCTAAATTAGGTGAAACTGTTTAAAAATCTACTGTCTGCATATGGAAGTATTATTCCATTGTTTGGTTATTTAAAATGAAACTTGAAAATCTGAGGCTGTGTCCAGTTTAACTGGCTCCCTCTGAAACGCTTTAGTTCATTCACTGTGACACTGATCAGGACTGCAGTGTGTGTTCTTTAAATAACACTCGATCGCTCAGAAAGCCGGCTGACAGCCTTAAAGCTGCAAAGAAAATACTCTTACCGTCTTTGGTTACTGGAGTGTCCAGTTCATGGTAAATCTGGCGCACCATCTCCGCCGTCTCCTCGTTGCTTTGGCTGTTTATGTCCCATAAGACGAGTATCGCTCGTCTCCGGGCGAACTCCTTGGCGAACAGCCGCCCGAGGCCGCTTCCAGCGCCGGTGATCAAGCACACCTGTCCCGCCACGCTTTTCTCCTTTGGCCGCACAATCCACTTGGCTCCGGCAGTTAAAAAAGCCCAGAGCACCTTCAGAATAACTACGAAGAACTCTGCAATAATTATCATCATCTTGGCCAAAGCTTTCTATCAATTCAAATAAGCGGCGGAAGACGCGCAGGGGACTGTTTCCTTCTTGCAACCTGTTTGCAGCAGACAGGATCCGGGAAACAGCGACAAACTTGGATCACAGTGCCGGCAGGAATAACGGCCTATAGAAATGTGGTTTAAAAGACACAAAAATGCGAAAGAAACGAAGGCGCATGCAGGACAGATGTATGAGTGGAGTGCGAGTTCAGATGCTGCTCGGTAAGAGTCCAGTTGCCACTATAACGCACAGTTGCAGTGAGTTATGAGCAGCTACTATGAAGTGAAGCCTCCTACTTCCTCTGCTGCCTCTCCACACATCTCACTCTGGAGCGCACCTCAGGCGCTATTTATGCTGTTCAGCCATCAACGCTGGACCCAATAGAAGAGGGACTTGAGCGCCTGTCAGACTGAAGGTGATGTAACCTGAAAGATTTTAACACGAATCTCGGGTTGTTTTTTTGTATCCCTAAGGAAGATTACACATTAACCTTCCCTCCTGTTTGAAAAGGTTGCTTATTTGTGCGTGTGTGTGTTTTTGGAATATCCTAACAATGTAAAGTTTGATAGCAAGTTATTTAAAGATATAAATAATCTTAACAGCTTAAAGTCAGAAATCCACGAACCACCGATCAGGCCGCACTGGACCTGCAAGTCCAGGTCAATGTCCAGCCATACGTGGAGCAAACTAAACCATCGTGTTTACAGTAGTCACACTTTATGTTATTATTATATATTACACATTATTTTTTTCTGTTAAACGGAAACGACACTTAAGTCAATTATAAGCCAGCTCAAGACATATCCCAGCTTTGTCTGCAATGATTTCCTGAGATCCCCACGGAGGAAAGTGAAGTCGGTCGGCTAGGTAAGCCACGCACCCGGCCAGAAAAGTGATACTTCCACGCGCAAATCGTTACGCGATCACGTTTATTCCTAATTAATATAGCCTAATTACCTTTTAATTATAGTAGTAATAAACAAAACAACAGGCGCACACGAGGCGTCTCCATTGTGAACACGTTCATTGCCGCTTTGCACCCCCGCCCCCGCCCCACACACACCTCGGGCTATTGTTTACACCTCTTCCAGGTTGTGCAACCTTTGCCAGCAGCCTCTCACTTGTGCTGTGCTTGTTTTGTGGGCGTGTCTGATGAACAAACAGCTGATGGAAGAATCTTTTGTAGATTCTAAAGATAAAACAAATACGTGAAAAACACCTCCGGGGAAATGTGTTCTCCAAATCTTGAGAGTAACAATGTGCCCAAGAGAATTAAAGATAAAAAAGGCACTCTATTTTTTTTTCCAAAAGAGTAAGAAATGATTGATGGGCGTTAATGTTGGCTTGTTTAATACAAGGCAGCTGGATTTTTAATATAAAACTATCTGCACTGGAACAGTCAAATTGAGAAACTGACCAATGGCAAAGCTCTATTTGGAGACGTTTCACAAAGTGTTTCACAACGTGTGTCTTGCATTTGGCCTGTAAAATAAAAATAAATAAATAAGCAAATAAATAAGTGGCCTTCAATCGAGTCTATATCATTTTATGATTTTTTTTTCATAACCTGCTGGGACATAACCGTGTCTGTTATACAGTCTGAAGCAAAGTGCTGGGCGGGAGGTTCACCGCTACAGGCGCTCGCTGATCGTGCTTTGCAAAATGAAGCGTTTGCGCCCTCTGCCGGTCAGATGGCTGCATAACGCCACCTGTTATGCACAGAAGTCGGGAAAAGTAGCGTTTAGATTTTTTTTAAAGAAAAGAAAAAAAAGAAACAATATAAAATAAATGTATTAAAAATAAGGCCAGGTAGGTCTACGCCAGAATACGTATTATCGTATGTCTTACCTTTAAAGCGTTTGTTATTACAATAATATTCCATGCAGTAGCCATAGAAAATAGTCATTGAAATGGTAATCTGTACATTTAAGGGAGCATTTATCCAAGAGCATTATTTCGGCGGCATTTGCTTAACTTTAGTTTTGAATACATGGCTAGGATTTATCCGTCAGGCAGTTGGAAGGACCCTCCGCAGAGGTCCTAACGCTTTTATTCTGCACATGCGCAAATGAAAAATCCTCTTTCTCGGTGATCGCAATGGCGGACGCAGAGTGAGTGTTTCCCTCTGTGTTAAAATCTAATCACATCCAGCATTAAACTAGCCTCTGCTGTTAATTTTACAACGCGAATAAGCTATTTAGTTCATGTACGATAGAATAATAGCAGTATTGTTACAGATGATGATTATTACTGTTGTTACGGTTACTTAATAATAACTGAGTCCATGTAGCCGAGTTCAACATGGCTGTCTCTTTAGCATCTGTGGATTTTACAAGTGTCCAGTACTTATGCTTTAAAAAATTAGAACTAAAATAATAGTCAACTATTTTAGCATGCCTTTGAGTTTATGCTGCTGTAAAACCTCTCTAGTATTGAAAGCTATTGTATGAAGTAGTATTTACCTGTGTGGAAGCCGGCAAGTGACAAGCTGGCAAGCTAGCAGCCCCGATGATTCAGTCATCGCTCGTTTCAGTTGAGCGATGTACATGTGTTCAGGTATATTGTCCACCCCTTTCGGATTTTTTCCTTACAGCATCTTTTTTTAATGTTTAAACAGAAAAAAGGTTCCGGCGGTCCCTGAGAGCCTTTTGAAAAGGCGAAAGGCCTACGCGGCCATGAAGGCCATGCGTGTCAAGAAGCTGCTGGCTGAGAAAAAGGTAAAGTGAAGCTTTGTGCAGACAGAAGTATCCCCGTATAGACGGAGATATCGGATAGTTTTGAACTGCTTTGGCATGTTTTCCCTTTTGTATTCAGGCCCGCAAGGTGACCAGAAAACTAATCTACAAGAGGGCTGAGAAGTACCACAAGGAGTACAGGCAGATGTACAGGCGTGAGATACGAATGGGCCGTATGGCTCGCAAAGTGGGAAACTTCTATGTGCCAGCTGAGCCCAAACTGGCCTTTGTCATCAGGATCAGAGGGTGAGTTATGTGCACTGCTTGGGATTCCTCTGTATCTGGTATATAAGAACTGCACAAGGTGTTGTGCAGGCAGTGCCACATGAGAGGATGTGCAACAGTTGAGCCTCATACATTACTACTTTGTGTTTAGCTGCTCAGTTGTTAATTCAGTTGCTATTGAGAAGTCATTTTCATTGAATGATTAAGCCAGTCGTGGTGGATAAATACAGTTGAGTGGTTAATGATGCATGCTCTTTCCCCGACTTATCGACTCTGCTGATACAGATTTGTAATAAAAAGCCAATAATGTTCTGAAACCACTCTAAGCACTTTAATTAGGAAGTCGTACCTTGATGGTAAATCCAAACACTAATCACAACGGTTGTTTGTGTTTTGTTTTTTTCCCCCCCCAGCATCAACGGAGTGAGCCCCAAGGTCCGCAAAGTTCTGCAGCTGCTCCGTCTGCGCCAGATCTTCAACGGTGTCTTTGTCAAGCTGAACAAGGCTTCAATCAACATGCTCAGAATTGCAGAGCCTTACATCGCTTGGGGGTAAGGACTGTGTCACTGTGATACCTGCTGTTCAGAAATAAGAAGCGATGGTCAGGGGGTATTGGCACGTCTCTAAATAGGTGTTACACCTGGAATGTGGTTAATGATGCTGAACTTTTTTCCCCATCATATCGACCATGGTGATTACTGACTGAAACTAAGCCAGTTTTGTCTGAAACCACATTCCATAGATCCAGTGTGCTGGCAAATGTGAGTGTGTTGGCTTCATACTATAATGATGCAACCAGAAACCTTTGTAACCTGGCATTTATTACAGTGGTCATTCACTGACACTTGAAGTCAACACATTAAAGTACTGTTAAACAAAAATGAGCCAGTGTCAAACTAAACACGATAAAAGCTTGACTGTATTTCACAAAGCTTTAATGTCTTGATGTTAAAGACCCAATGGAAATGTTTGTGCTCCGTGTGTTTGACATTGCTGTGTAGTGCTGTAATGGAAGAATTAACCTGATATTCACTACAACAGTGTTGTGGACGTGTGCGTTACTTGGCACAGGAGTACGCTGTACCTTAGACTTTTGTTTGCTTTTTGGTCACCTCAAGACTTCCGTTTCTTGATATTTATGTAGTTGGTTGGGGTTACTTCCTATCCGGTCATTTATGCCAGTCTTGTGACACTATTGATGCAGATAACTTGATCTGTGTTGGTAGATGCAATATTGTTCCCAACGTTGTACTAGGTCACTGATATTTCTTTACTGTGAGACAGTCCAAGAAACGCCATCGTCTGCCACTGTGTAATGCTTTGTATTTAACTGTAGACTAAAAATGTGTTGTATGTTGTTGACTGTATAAATTTGGCACATAATCTCATCTGCATTTGGGAGGAATTGTGCAGATTTAATATTTAAAACAGAATTTTCTCCTTCCTAAGAGCTTAAAAAAGCATGATTGGTTATACCGCAGAACAAGCCTATAGATGCATTACACAGTGGCACAACATCCTGAAAGAAGCATCAAAGCTACAGAAATTTGAATTGCTACCATTCAGTCATACCAATCAGATTAAAACCGGATCCTCAGATTGGTCGGTTGAGTCTTGAGCCTAAATTTGACCTCAGGTTTTGTATCCAAGCAATCTGTAATGTTAATCCCATGAGTTTTGTGGGGAGAATTGCCAGTCAGATTGTAGATCATGCTTCTTCCCCAAAACAATGTTGTATATAATCTTTTTGCCAAATTGCCCACCACTGCTTAGACATGAAAGTGCCAGGTTTGGGGAGATGAAATCTGAGCTATTAATGTTTTGGGGTTTATATGTTAATATTTTGTAAATACTTCTTAAATTAAACTCATTGGAAGAACTCAAATTACTCAGACTTACAAAACAAGTGTTTTTGAGGTTTACTTGAAATTTAAAGCATCTTTTGAAGTAAATAAAAACAAAATAAATATTTGTAATCCTATTTCTTTATAAATTAACACACATTTTAAGCGTCATTGATTTGTGCTCCTTTCATAAGCTGTGGCCTATGCTTTTTTTGTTGTTTTTTTCCCCCTAGATACCCCAACCTGAAGTCTGTGCGTGAGCTCGTCTACAAACGTGGCTACGGCAAGATCAGGAAACAGCGCATTGCCCTCACAGACAACGCTTTGGTGGAGAAGTCCCTCGGTATGGAAATGTTACAGTGCTGTTGAAAATGAACAGGGGGGAAAATAAAAAAGCACACGTTTGTAGTAAAGGATTGGCAGTTGATGTGGTTAATGATGTACACTTTTTTCCCCGTCTTATCGACTTTGGTGAAAAAAAAAGTTGAAAACTTTGCCAGTTAAGTCTGAAGCCACATGCCAACCTAACATGACTTTACCAAAGAGAGATTTTTAGTTGATAATTCTTGGCTTGTACTGTCTTTGTTGGTCAGATGTTTTGGAACATGAAATGGAAAGATGAGGCATTGCCTATCAAGCTCGAAGAGTTTTACTTTGTGCCTGAAAGATTGAAAACATCAGTGCTTCAAATGGCAGCAAGGACATCTGGAAATGAGTCTTGTTGTCTAAATTAAAAGAAGAAAAGTCAGAGTTGCTCCAAGCAGTTTCATTCTTGGATTACCTCTGTTGGTTTAATCAGCACTGCGCTTTTAAAATTTGAAATAAAACACTTAAATGCTAAAGGTGCCACGCAGTTGAATTCATGAAATGCTTTTCATCTGTAGGCAAATATGGCATCATCTGTGTTGAGGACCTCATCCATGAGATTTACACAGTTGGAAAGAACTTCAAGCCCGCCAACAACTTCCTGTGGCCCTTCAAGCTGTCTTCCCCACGCGGCGGCATGAACAAGAAGACCACACACTTCGTAGAGGGAGGAGACGCCGGCAACAGGGAGGATCAGATCAACAGACTGATCAGGAGGATGAACTAAAGTCGTGGTGAGTTGAAGTGATATTTTGCAGGTTTTGAAAGTAGACTGATTGGATGTGGTTAATGATGCATATTCTTTTTTCCCCATCTTATCGACTATGGTGAAAACCACTTGTTAATAAGCCAACATTGTCTGAAACCACATCTTTAGTCATTGAGCTTTAAATTGCCTACTAGGAGAACTTTCTCTTTGAAAATCCATTTAAAGCAAAACATGGATACATGTTGAACGCTATGCTTATCCATTTTTATTACAGATGTGTTGCTGAGACTTCATATAACATCACAATTCTTACCTTATTATCTTCTTTTCTTCCTCCAGGTTTTCAAAAGGACTCAAAATGTACAATAAAAATTTGGAGGAAAAAACTTTGGTCCTGTCGTTAATGTGTAAATGTGTCATGAATCAAGCAGGTTGTTTGGTATTTATGTGTAGCTGTGGGTGTGGTTGTGTACATTACTTCTACATCAAGTAAGTAAAGGGTGTTTTTGACATCTAAGGTTACAAAAGTTAACTACACAAATCGGGTAGTTCTCAAGGACGCAGTGTTTTACAAGTTAAAAATATTAAACTATATTCGAAGGTAATTTACTGAATGTATCAAATAATTGTGAGCTAGATGTAGCCTGTATGGATAAGGGTTGAATAATAAAAAATAGTATTTTTATATTTATTTTGGTATTATAGGACATATAGTATTTGGGTACATTCTTATCACCAAACCTGGTTAAGAAACAGAAAGCTAAAAATGAAAAACCGATGCAGGCAAATTTTGAAGCCTGTTTCCATAGTGACGTGATGACTCGCTAGCGTTGTACCAGAGTGAGCTGCAGCCTAGCACTGCTGCTCAGGGATAACCGGTTTGAACCCATGCACCGTTAGCTGTGTCGTAGCTGTGTATAGCACTAAGGTAATGTCTAAAGTAGATGTTCGTGCGGCTGCTCCATCATGATAACTTGCCAGTTAGACCCGTCGATAATCACCGTAAAGGGGTTAATATCCCGGGAAAGCTCGAGCTGCGGGCGGCGCGGCCCTGATGCGGTTGGATATCCGACATACAGGAACTTGAGGATGGGAGCAGGTGGAGGGCAAGCGGCTTTAAGGCAAAGTCAACCAAGGAAATTTCCTGTTATACAACCTTTGAGCAGTGAGTAAGCGTGCTCCATTAACGTGCCAGATTCATTCAAACACGGCTAGCTTAACGGTCCGTGAAATGCTGAGCGCTGTTTGTGTTGTAGAGTCCAGGGACGGGAAACCTCAGCTGAGCGGCTTCATAATTGGAGGGTAAGATATGTGAATATTTTGGAGGCTATAAAAATGCTACGCCACAGATATAAGAAGAGATGTTCTCACGGTCTTTCACACTCGGTGGTGCTAGTATAGACTGAAGGAGAGTTGGTAGTGTTACTGTTTCTGTGGCAGGATGATATGTAAGACCCGAACTGCTGTAATCCAAGATAATTAACACACTAGATTAATGTCTTCTTGGTTTTTTTTTTTTTTTTAAATTTCCACACACTGTTCCGCTCCTGTTTGTTTTTTACGCATTTCTCCATTACGCAAATAAGGGAGTGTGACACCTACTTATTGACTACTCCACCTCATTAGGCTTACTCAAAAATACATAAAGATAAGATTGCAAACACAAAATAAGACAAATTAATACCAGTGCATTTCAATTTATCTCATACTGTATGAATAAAATAATTTTTTGCATATTTGTGCAATTAATCGCATATTAATGTATTTATCCAGTCATTTGTTTAATTTTGATTATGGCATTTTTAGTTCTACATAGATAACCATAAATAATTCCTTCCTGGCTTCAATATCCAGTCCACAACATGAACCACATATTGCTTTTTTCCTTTATAGACCCCTGTTTAGGGTGAGTATGAGTATATTAAGGTATTTTACATGGTAAAAGAGCCAAGAATTATACATAAATGGACTGGTACTTATATAACTGAACACTCTTTTACTCAAGCCTCATTACATAATAACACTCACATTCATACAAGCACTTTTTGAAATATATATACATAAGGGCCTTGTCTAACATTCACACACAGTTAAACAGATTGATGCATTGGGAGTAACTCAGGGTTCAGTATTTTGCCTAAGGATAAGGATACTTGCAGACTGGAAGAGCCGAGAAGTGAACCACCAACCTTCTGATTGGTAGACGACCCACTCTATTTCCTGAGACAAGGTCGCCCCGAATATAATGCTCAATAACGCCAAGAAAATGTCATATTTTTAAATGAAAAACCATACTTTTTTTGCATACTGAATAGGAAATACTGTCAAGGCATTGCAAAAGTAATGATTTGCTAATGAAACTTTATTGTAAAAGAATTACCCATGTGCAGAAATCACAGAGCTGCAGATTTTAGCTGTCAGTTTTTTACTCTGGAAACTTTTCACCCCATGCTTCCTGAATTGCTTACTGTAAGCTGGACTGGTTTGATCTGTATTTCATACGTAACATATGGCCAGAGTGTTCATACATCACCTCACCAGGACTGAGATGCAGTGACTGTGCCGGCTACTCTATTAAACACAGAATACCAGCCGGCTGCTTCTTCCCTAGATAGTTCCCTGCAGTGAAACTGTGCTTTGGTTCATTGTACTGCTGAAAAATGAAATTAGCTCTGATTAAGTTGTGTCCAAAGCATATGGAATTACGCATATGCAAAATGTGGTAATAGCATTTTGCACATGTCCTTGTTCAAGATCCCTTTTATTCCGTAGAAATCTTCTACTGTACCTGCTTGAAGGGCAGTGTGGGCACTCCTGCAGCTATTTTCATTTCTGCTACATTTACAAATGTTTTTACTTTCAAATCCAAATACCTTGATCTGCCCACAGCACATTTTCCAGTCCTCCCTTTGTCCAGTGTGCTCTTTCCCCCTTTCTAATCTGTTCATTTTATTGGCTAGTCTCAGATTTATCTTTTTCTTTGCACTTCTGCCCAGAAGACCAGATTCACGAGTCACCTCTTGACCATTATCCAGTTCAGGACCCATGAGGCATCCCTGCTTCTCACACTAGAGACTCATACGCTGGCCCTCTTAGTCATTCGAAGGGGTCTCTCACATATTTTTTATTGAGGTTAGTGTTAGCTGATGCTGTTGAGTGAGTTAGTGGCATGAGAGTACCACAAACTGATGTATGAAATATTGTTTTGCTTGACAATTTTCCATATGGGAAATCCCAAAATTACTGTGACAAGTTTCAGGGGGAAGCTTCTTTTTTTTAAAATTCATATTGAGACTACAGTTGAACCCACAAAGCAGACGCTCAGCTTTGGCACGGTGCTAACATAATTATTGAAAAAGGGGGGTTTTCTAATCACCATTCAGCATTTTAACATGATAAAACTCCATTAGGGAACACAGCATGCCACTCGACAGTGCAAGTAATGATTGCTGAAAGTGGGCCTACACTACACCTACTCTGATTTTCCATTACAAATCAGTAATGGAAAATTATCAGTGAATCATAAGTGATTCATGATGATCTGATTAATCATAGAAATTGTTACTGAAACCTTTTTTATTCAATTTAATGTAAAAATAAAAAAGTATTTCTTTATAAAACTGTGACATTTGTTAGTGCCCTGACATTTTTTTTTCTAGGTGGTATTCAGCTATATAAAATATAGAATCCATGTGTGCTGATATATTTTTCTCCAATTTTTGTAGGACGCCTACTTTAACCAAAGATGTCAAGCTGGAATTGCAAAACACCGACTCAGAGAGGGATCTCAGCGGGAGGCGCTTTCTGTTTGACAGAAAATGTAAGAACTGCAGAGCAGGAGACAGCTTTTCGTTAATAAAGCCGAGAGGAAACTTGGGAGTTTCTTGAATTTAAATTTGTGGCATGCGGTATGTGTGATCTGACTGCCAGCAGGTGGAGCTGTTGTCTTACATAGTTTCTATAGGTCCCTTTCCATTGACTCCAAAGTGGAACATTAGATACTTTAGGGAAGCTTACAGATATAACCTGACAGTAGAATTAATGCAGAGCAATTTTCTTATTCCCTTTTTTTTTTTTTAGGTGTGATGTTAGAGAGGACCAAAACTGTGATTCCTCCACTGCCAAGAGACTACCATGTGCACAGACCTGGTAACCTCCCATCCTTCAGCCTCTCCAAGGAGCTTCCCCACAGCCACGCAGGGCGACCCTTCACCCTGGGGTAACCTGTGGATTAACATCTTTTGGGCGGCTAGTTGTAGTTTGACTTTTTTTTTTTTTTTTTCAAAGCATATTTCA
>VVHJ01013648.1:4726-21502 GCA_015107715.1 Tylochromis polylepis | reverse complement strand
GCTCCGTTCACCCCTCCTCCTGCTGTGTTAGCAGCATTGTGTGGACTACAGGCAGTTAAAGCTGAAGTATTAGCAAATAAATGGTCGCTAACAGCTTTTTTTTTCTTCTTCTTT
Organism: Tylochromis polylepis; assembly: GCA_015107715.1. Lineage (NCBI taxonomy): Eukaryota > Metazoa > Chordata > Actinopteri > Cichliformes > Cichlidae > Tylochromis > Tylochromis polylepis. Next base: position 21,388 of record VVHJ01013648.1, on the reverse strand, counting down.
TTTTTCCGCCACTACTTTTAAATTAAACATCTGGCTGGTCAGTGTCATTCACCTTTGACTTCATTCACAGTTCAGTTGTTTTTATTTATATACAATATTTTTCATACAGTCGCTGTGTTTGCCTTTCAGCTAATTTGCATTTTCGTATTATTCCACCCACATGTACATGAATATGTATGATTTATAGTCTTACTTGCTTCCTTGGTGTCAAGAGTTGTAGCATTTAATGATGTCAGTGCTGATTCTTAAGCTTGTAATAGAATTCTGATGTCTTAAAGTAAGAAAAAGCAACACATTTTTCAGTTGGACCTACACAATAACACACACACAAACACTATTATCTGATGGAACTATAAAGATGTCAATTATTTCACCTAAGACTAATGTGAAGCTTGAATTTAGCTTTTGTGGCCACCACTGTATCATTTTTGTTTAATCCAAAAGTGACTGTATTTTGTCCTGTCTTCCTCCCCTCACCCGCAACCAGTGGCAGGGCATGGTTGCCCCTCTCTGGGCCTGGGTCTGGCAGAGCTTCCTTCCTGTTAAAAGGGAGTTTTTCCCACTGTCGCCAAGTGTTTGCTCATAGGTGGTTGTCTGAATGTTGGGATATTCTGTATTATTGTAGGCTCTTTACTTTACAATACAAAACACCTTAAGGTGACTGTTGTGATTAAGCACTATATAAATAAAATTGGATTGAATTGAATTGAACTGGAAGCCTGCAAAACCCCAACAGACTGTATGGCACTGACCAGTGCTAACTGACATACAAAAAATATACCAAAGTGTCCCTCACCAAAAACTGTAGGACGTACATTTGTGTTTTAAAAAAACATAAAACTGCCAGGTCCAGTACTTGAATTCATACTAGCTAAACTGAAGCCTAACAGGCAGCTAGCAGCACCCACTTGTCAGTTGAGGTGGCAATGCCTGAAATAATCATTTAAACAGGTGAGTTATAAATAAATAAATTTGAAAAATCTCCCATATAGTTGTTAATTGGTTATAAAAACCAAAAAAAAACATTTTTACAACGCTGTAAAGATTTTTACTCTCTCTATAGATTTTGGGCATTTTAACATGATGGTCTATGGAGCCAGCCTCGAGGAACTGCAGTTTTTGGCTCTTACATTGAGCCTGTTTTTAAGCATTGGAGGTTAACTTCTTTTGAATGGTGCAGGTGATTATTACAAGGTGATGTTGAGTTATTTAACAATGTAGACCAAGTCTCATTAGAATCTTATAATTGTTTTTGTTGCCGGTTACTTTTTAATTATAAACTTATTCATTTTGGAAGATTATTTTCTATATAATTATTTTAGGTGTGTGTGTGTGTTAAACTGTGTACTTTAAGTTTCCATCAGTATTCATCACCAGTGGTGGAAAATGATTTGTGAGACTTTTTTGTGGCATTGGCTGTTTAAAATCAAGAAAAACAGAGTACAGATGGAATGGGGGATCTCGGTAAGAAGACCAAACGCACCCACTCAACCACTCACCATTTGACTGTGTCCAGCTAACAAAGCCTGAATTTGTACTTGCTATTTATTTGCTCAAATCTGTGCAATTTCTTTTGCGTGTCTGATGGAGGGATGGCGGTTGAGCAGGAGATGGTGGAGAAATGCCTGTTCTTGTTCTGTATATTGAACTGTTGGGGAAAATTATGAGAAACTGAACCAAGAAGAGGAGGAGGTGGAGCGGTATCAGGAGAGTAATGAAGTGACAGCAGTGAAGATGGGAAGGAAAGAAGCATCCCTGCTTTCAAAATATGAGCCAAGCAGTTGAGACGCCCAACTTTTCTCTCTCCAGCCTTTCCCCTCCATTCCCGCTTTTCAAAGTGAATCATTTTTATTTTTAAAGTTCCCATTACAGATAAATTTTCCCCTACCAGTCACACTTTGTCTGAACTCCCCTCCTGTTGCATACAAGATTGAAACAAGCTTCTGCTGCGCACCTGATCATGAAAAACAGTCATGCTGAGGTTCACTTGTTTTGCAACGAGTCAACATATTTCATTGATGTTTGCAGGTAGTAATTTATTGCACCATAATTTACTGACTGAATTGGTGAATGCTTCATTGGGTGACAAATGAAACTGCTTTTGAGGCATGCACTTCATTTGCAATTTCCCGATGAAAAATATGACTTTGAGCGCTTTCTGCATCAAGCAGTTTCTCCCCGTGAGAAACATGGGGAAAATTTTCCAGTGGTTTACCACATGTGAAGGTTTATATGTGGTGCGGTGGGTTAAGATAGCGTGAACGTCAAATGACGAAGTCCACTGCAGCAGATTAGCGATGACAGATACCAGTAATTAATTTGGGGATTTTCTCCAGGAGAGTGGTTGCAAAATAAAACAGTAGCTATGTAGTTAAAATTGTTAACGTCGATCCAGTACAGAAGACTGTGAAATTTTAGACCTTATTTATATAGTGTCTCATTTTTTGGACAATACAGAAGTAGGAAAACTAAACTAAACTGAAAATATGGAAAGCAAAGAGTGTCAAAATAAGTGAATGCCCACCTAGCTGCTGAATCCCAGCCTCACTAAAAAAGAACATGGTTCATCTTCTCAAGACCAAAAAAAGAAAAAGGAGCTAAAACAAAACAAAAAAAGACTGAACTAACATGGCAGCACTGCAGGTCTCGCAAAACATTGCCAAGGAATCTACCAACTTTCCAAAAGTGTCTCAAAAGGATTTCACTGTAGATATTAAAAGTGAAGTCAATGTAGTTCATCAGCAGATTTATCAACTGATTGGAGCGCCTGGACTTACCTACTGCTCATGTGTTTAGTAATTCTGCTTTGGTCTGCCTGACCTTCTCAGGGGGTATGACTGACTTTCATCAGCTGATAAAGGTGTGTTGTTTGGACCTGATTAAGGTCTGACAGACCAAAACTTTGTGATTTAATAAACATTTCAACAGTGGGCAAGACTGTGTGAGAGTTCCAGTCATTTGTTCTTACAAGGTACATTTTCTGATGTACTTGTCACTTATTCTGGAGTGTGATTATGTCCAATTGTCTTTGTCGGTGAAAAGCTATAAAATTGATGATGATCCAAACCTCTAAAAGTTCTGACAGCCACTCAAATTCTTAATAGCCTGCAGCACAATGTTTCCTGGTTCCAAATTCTTAGAAAATAACTTTTGAACTTTTCATTCTTTCTTTGCAATTTTCATACCAATCCAGTGGGCCAGATTGGACTCTTGGTGGCCCCATTCTGGCCTGCGGGCCATATCTTTGACACTCCTAGTGTGCCAAAAACTATGTCTCCCACAGTTGCAGAGCTTGACTCTTACTAAGGAAATAAAGTGAGGTCATATAGATCTCTACGTCGAAGTGCACCTGGACTATCCTCCAAAGTTGGAGCCAAATAGTTAATATTTCACTTCAGGTCCAGTGTGCTAAAACACACTATAACCTTACCAAATGTTTTATATATTGAAGTAAAGAGAACTCATGTCAGAGGAAACTTGCAGAAATAATCAGCACATCTTCCCCTGAGAGTTTGCTTATGTGAGTTAATATTAGTCCTCTTTTGCTCCACCCCTCCTATTCCCCTTTCTTTCTTTCCTCTTGGAGTGCTGGCAGTAAAACCAAGCAGCCCTTCTCATTCACCCCACACAGTGTGCCTATCTAATGGTGTGGAGGATATTACGCTTCTATTAGAGCTATGACCGTTGGTTTAGAGTCACTGCCTCTCACTTCCATTTTCCCAGATGGGTCAGGGCAATGGGCGTTAAAACGGCCTCTGTTCCCTCCTCCCCCTCCCTTCCCTCCTCCCCCTCCTTTCCCTCCAGCCTTCTTGAATCTGCTAAACCAGCCGTCGAAGCCTCTGTGAAGGGAGCGCACCTCGTCTCTGCGCTACAACGATTTAATCTGCCGAGCACCTTTTCAATCAAAGAGTGTCAGGCAGGGCCGCTCTCGACACGACTCTAATACAATGCATGGACACACACGTACAGGAAGTGAGGGCGAGCGAGGGCAAATACTCCTGCGCGCACGTGCATCACATGCCCAGGCGCAGATCAATACTCGCAATCATACAGGTGACAATAGGCACAGGTTTATCGCCCCTGCTATCATCACCTTCTCAAAATTGCACAATCAAGGGGGGGTTAAAGGCAGAGGGTGCATATGTGAAAGAGGAAGGAGGGAACAGAGCACGGGAGCTTGCAGGTACATGAAATGTGTGAATATGTTCGTGAAATGAATTGAAATGGGTGTGAAAGTGCATCTATTTGCAGGCGGATGCCTATGCACATCCCTTTGTATGTCTGGGTGTGTGTGTTTGCGTGCGCATGAGTGAATTTCCGCTGTGTGCATGTGCGGCAGATGCGTTATATTCCTCCTTTCTTTTTTGGAGTGTGTGTGTGTACATCTGTGTGAGTGTGTGTGAGGTGTGTATGTGTGACGGTTGTTATCAGAATGACACCATCCCACTCCCTCTCTCCTGCAGCCCCAGAGGATCAGTGGAGCTGCACCAGTTTCAAATGAAAATAAATGAGAGGCAGTGACCGCTACTGCCTGGGTCCCGCTTTAATGAGGAAAAGGAGCAGAGAGGGAGGGGACAGAGGTGGTGGAGGAGGGAGGAGAGGATGGGGAGAAGGCAGGGGGAGAAATTGGAAAGTGAGGGTGAGATTGGCCCGAGTTGGCAACGACGGGACTGAGAGAGAGAGAGAGAGAGACGAATGGAGAAGAGAGGAGGGGGTTGTGATGAATGGAGGGCCTCTCTCTGTCACTGATGCGATGGCCAATTACAGTTGGAGCACGCTCCGATGCACTGCAGGTGGAGCGGACACTGTTTTGAGTGGCCAGAGAATATCCCTCCATCCTCCATTTGCATTGAGAAGAGAAATCACTGCACAGTGTACAACTTAGAGCAGCTTTGGGGGGTTTACTTTGTGATTCAATAGAACATTACACCTTTGTGGGTCTGGGCTGAACTATACAGGGATATTTTTTTTACTATGTATCTCCAAGGATTATACGCTCCCTTGAGGTATATTTTTCTTTTACTTCCCAAGCTTATTAAACCCTCAAAAGAGTAATGAAGCACTGCTTTTTCAGCTTGGGGCTTGTACCAAAGTTGTGCAGAGACAAGGTGGCCGACACGTTGTCTGGAAGTATAGCCAACATATTTTAATGCACGGAGTACCACTTTAGTGTCTTTTTTGAACATGCAGCGTGGTCCAGTGGGTGTCAAAAGAAGGCCCACAACATCTGAAAGAGACGGAGTAAGGCATGGTAACATGTGGTTTATTATTATAAAAGGGAGTATTTTTCACCCAGACAATGACAGAAAAAGGAAAGCAAAATTAAAAGTGAAAAGTGAAGTGAAAGTGTAAAAATCCCAGATGTCAGGTAGAGACATGTATACAACCCACCACCTTACAAAGACTTATTCTTCTAAATCCAGTAAAATGGCATTCTGAAGCAATCGAGCGATAGTTTCAACTCAGTTTTATTTATATAACACAACAAGACTTGCCTCAGGTTGCTTTATATTATAAGGAACCCCAACTATCACACAATACCTTAATAGCAAGGACCTGGGCAACGGTGGGAAGGAAGAACTCCCTTTTAACAGGAAAAAAGGTAAAACCAGGTTTGAGGAGGAAAATAAAAGAGGATCAAAATGCAAACTAAAATTAAAATAACTTCTTAACACAAAAGTCAAGTCATAACAAAAATACTCATAATAATCAGCACACATTCATCCATATACATACATAAAACTTCAATAAAACTATAGAAATATATAACAATATCTTATTGTTTAGCATATTAATTGCATTTGGCGGAAATTATCCGTTACAGACCTTTTTTACTAGCTAAATGCATCTTCTATCATTGTCCTGAGGGCAAATTTAGAATAAAGCAGGTGTTCTCAAAATAGGTTAAATGTTAAAATTCCTGTTGGAGATTCTAGATAAAAATTAATGACATGTAACAGTGGCATTTAAACACAACAGTCGTCAAAAGAGGGGCGAGAGGAAGGAATGCTCAATGCACCATGGGAGGTCCCCCAGCAGCCTGAGCCTATAACAGAAACTACAGGGTCATTCAGGGTCACCTGATCCTTAGTGATCCTAAAATATATAGACATGCACTTCCTGTATTCCTGCGTGGCACTAACGTTTCCTAGCAGTATCCTTTATATGCTGGTTTTTGCAGCCTTTTAAATTTAGTCTAAAGGTTGTGTTACATCGTGAGCTGTAACGTAACCAAATTTCAGAGCTTTTTACTGCCATAGAAACCCAGGTGTAACATAACTTGATACAAGCCTTTAAAATATCACAGAATTAACTCAAAAAGAGCCACAGGACTTATTGAGAGTTTGCAGATACGAGGTCTTTCTTCATAAGCAGTGATGCGTTTCTACTTCGGTGTGGCTGAGCGTTGTCCAGGCCTGTCTAGCAGAGACTATTAAAGCTAGCAGACAGCAGCCGAGTATAGCCGGGAGGCCTCTTCAGGGGCAGAGGACATCAAGTGTGTTTGTGTGTGTCTGTGTGTGTGTGTGTGCAGAGAGAGAGAGAGAGAGATACAGACAGACCCACACATGTCATGTCGAGACCACCGGTGCAGACATTAGTGTGTGAGGGTCAGTGAACAGGTCAGGAGGTATTTGCTCGACAGTGTTGGGCTTGATCACGATGTCCTGTAATGTGGAATTTGTGTGTGTAGTCTACGTGTGCATGTGACTCTAGAGGTCAGAAGCACGTGATGTTATTTTTCCACTTTGAACAAGTTAAAAATTACACTCATCCTTCTCTGCCAAACTGGAACAGACAGACATCAAGCGCACTTAACTCTTTACAGTAATTATTTCGACTCACATGTCCGTCTTGGATCATTGCCCATTTATTCATTTTGCACTTTAGATCTCCCTGAGATTTCATCTAATTTAGACTTCTTCCTCAGTCTCAAAAGAAATCTCAATCTCGTGACATCTATACATCCATCTCTAAGGGCTGGCTCCACCCATTTTGGTTACCTAGGCGACATTGGGATTTGGTACAGAAAAATATTTACCATAAGGTCCTCGTGAGTTAAAAATAATTAATTATGAATAATTAATAAAGTTGCTGCTGTGGTGCGAGATGTGTAAATGTGCACACCACAAGCAACAAACTTCAGTTCCCGTTAACGTCTTGTCAAACCTGGATTTCATTGGTGTGATTCTCCAGCAACTTGAACATGTAAACTGTGTCTCTTTGCTGTTTGGAGGTAGAGGTCTGGATTTACAACTAATATGCTATCGACATCAAGGTGCCGATCATTGTTCCCCTTTGCAAGCTTACAATGTTATCAGTATAAGTCGTCTTAGTGTGGTTCTTATTATACTAATGTTTGTCAGGAACATCAGTAATCTTGTTTCATGAATCTTATAAGAGTAATCTAATGAACTGTGTGGTTGGGAAAAGCTTAAAAAGCCTGGTTGAGGAATTTACACTACTGTCTCATCCCAGGGCGCCACATACCTCTCTTCTGTCAGGTATCAAAAGAATAAGTACAAACTGATTCTTTTGGTGTTTGTACCTTGGCAGGCCTTCAGGTTGGAGGTCAAAAGGTTGACCATGTCACATGTTCCATGAAGAACTTTGTTCGTCTATTTTCTACAGCTTATTGGGGTCTGTGTCACGGGTGGAGCAGTCTAAGCAGAGATGTTCAGACCTCCCACTCCTCGACCACCTCCTCCACCTTTTCTGGTGAGACACTGAGGCATTCCCAAGCCTGCGGATAATCTCTCAAGCATGTCCTGGTTTTATCCCGGGGCCTCCTCTCACTTGGATACTTAGGTGGTGTCTAGGAGGAAGCATAGTCAGACATTATGAACTTTTTACCTTTGCTTTTACTCACTAGTTAGGTTTAGGCACTCATATCTACTTGGTTAGGTTTAGGAAATTGTGCTTACATAGTGTTTATAAGCCCTTCCCCTCCCTGAGCCTGGTTCTGGCAGAGCTTTCATCCTGTTGAAAGGGAGTTTTTCCTTTCCACAGTCACCAAGTCCCTGCTCATCAGGGGGTCGGCTAATTATTGAGGTGTTCTCTGTATTACTTGAGGTGACTGTTGTTGTGATTTGGCAAAGTTCATAAAATTGAATTGAACTAATGCCAGAGGGTCTTTTGCAAGTTTCATATTTGAAGAATTTGCCAGTTTCACTATTGCCCCAAACCCTCGCATCATAACAACAATGTCATGACAACAAGTCCACCGTGTATAACTCTGACATGCCAATGGTTTTGACAGTCTGACTGTATGAAAATGGTTGGGTAGTATTTTCTAATGGCAGAGGGGTTTTTTTTACAATATATGGGGTGTGCTGGATATGACTGGCACTCTGCATCAGTGGTTACAGTACTAGATTAATACTTCTTTTTTTACCTAAGGACATGAGCTCTGTGGACAGTACAACTCATATTCAATCCAAATGAAAATAACAAGAAAACCAAACTGAGACATACACAAAATTAGCTTCTTTTTAGTCCTTAACATTTATGTCGATATTAAGAAGTGGTATTAAGCCTCAGCTGTATATTGTTTAATCCCTGAACTGCTGACATTTTCCTCTATTCTTTCTTATGCTAATATTTGCTGCACGTGAATCTTCACATACTGTGAAGGTAAAAAAAATGTTTGAATCACCATAATAGCCTTCTTTTTCTTTTTCACAAAGTGTCCTCATACTCAAGTCATCTTTCATTCTTGGCACCGTTTGCGCTTTCACATGATGGTATTTGTGAATAGGCCTCTTTATCCTGGAAAAAACAATAGATGTGACACACCTGACAAAACATGCATACAAAGAGAGTAAAAAGGGAAGGGTCTTCTAAAAGGTTAATCTGAATTCTACTCTTGATTCGGGGTAAACAGATGTTTATTAAAAATTGAAAAATTGAAAAAAGCACTGAGCTGAAAAACCCAAGCACGGCAAGTTTGTGTTTTGTGTCAGATTGTGTTTCCAAAACAGGTCAGCGAGCATTAGAGCACTGCAGCCGACTGCAGGTAGAGTTGGGATCCATGTTAACTGGAACACGATGTCCTAACCAGAGTCCAGCAAGGGCCAGTAACAAGCTGACAGAGAGGGTGAAGAGAGGGAGAGGTGCAGTGAGTGATGGAGGAGAGGGGAAGGAGACAGATGAAAGCATGAAAATGGAGGAGAGAAGGAGAAGGCGGCTGGAGAAAATATGGGAATGAGATCTGAGGATTGAACAGTGAGTGGCAGTGAGAGCGATGGAGAGAGTGTTAGAAAGAGATGTCTCTACTTTTATTTGGTTTTCAGTCCACCGTTCTGAGCTTAACAGAATACGAAAGTAGCAGGAGGACTCGGCTGGACTGGGACGCCTGTCATAGCCTTTCATTTAGGAAGCAGTCTATCTGCAAACGCACACATGTGTACAGTGTGGAATAATCACTGATCAAAATGGGTTTTTTCCAGCGACGATGAATGGTAGCAGTTAGGGTCTGTCTGGTTTTTGCTCCTCACATGTCCACTTAGGCTCAAATGCAGCTGCTTGCTTTTCTGAATTATTCATGAACACCTCATTAAATATTCACGTGTGAAAAGCCGGCACCATCAGCTACCCACAATCCTCTCCTCTTGGGTGAGGTACAGGCAGGAAAGAGAAGACAAGCAGGATGATACTTTTACTTATGTACCTAACAGAAAACAGTTTTATTCTTTTATTTAATTTGCTCTTTTAGGATCGCCTTTTTGGTCCTCTCTCTTTGTTTCTTTCTTCTGTCTTGCCCCACCTTGTCTCCTCTTCTCCTTCGTTCTGAGTGATCAATTTGTATTGCTCGGGCAGCTGAGCCCCCCCAGCCTGAGCCTGGGGTTAGAGAGATGAAGGCAGGGAAAAGATAGGAATAACTAGACAGAGGGAAGAGGCGAGAAAGACAAAAGTACAGGAGAGCAAGAGAAGGCAGAACCAGACCTTGCCATAAGCGGGAGGAGAACACAGGACCCTCGGGTAAAGAAATGGAGTGATAGGAGAGGTGATGGCTGAGGGTGGAAAGAGACGAGAACAACAGCGGCGGCAGGGAGAAAATAAGGTAGGACACAATGTGTGAAATGTTCACTGGCTCTGAAGACTGGCTCTGAGTAAATACAGGCTCAAGGATGCTTCTGAAGTCTTTGTTCATGCTTTCACAGCGGCATGTACACAGGCCTACAGCGCCCGTCTTTATCTTCTCTTGTAAATAAACCGTAACTATGTGTTCTTATTGTCTTAGTAAAATTAGTAACTGGTTACAAGGATAAATGATGGGCTCAGTGATCACACCTGTGAATGAGCCGTCGCCGAGCACCAAGAACACGACCAGGTTTTTAAGTTTCAGCACACTGGGGTTCTCTTACATGCTGTGCTGGTTTGATTATGAAGGTTTGCAGTGTGTACTCAGGGGGATTTAGAACATAGCCAGCACAGGAAACAAGTGTAAACTTTCAGTGAAACTTGGCCATGGATCAAAATTTGAAGGTTTGAGGTGACCAAGGTGCTGTAAGAGTTACATTCCCACTGTTCCCACCACCTGTCAAAGCCCGACTGTATGCTGGAAGATGGCCTTCATCCCAGCTTGAATCGAAACTTTACTTTCATGCTTTCACTGTAGCCATCTTACACTTTTATCAAGTCTTTGGAGACTACTTCATATAAGCTTTATATCCATATCGTGGGATGGAAACATAGCGGAATCGGTAAAGATGAGTGAAATGTTTTCCAGATGTTGGTGTTTATGAGTATTATTTAAATAATTTGAAAATTGATCTAAAACAACATCATTAGTCCTGAAGACAATCCCTGATTGGGTGTCTTCATGATGTTGCTGGAGAGCCCTGTCTGACATGTTGGTTCAAAATCCTACGTGTATGCGTCGGTGGATTGAGATGTGGTGGGGCAAAGGCCATAACATGTGGTTAACTTAATTTTCACATTTATCAAACCATTCAGTGACCCAAAGAAAGAGATTGCTCCCATGACGATAGAAATTCTTCATCCAAGGATAAAGGTGATCGGTCAGAGCAGCTTTGTATTGATTTTCAGTGACCCTTCTCTTTAAAGGACTCAAACTATCCTTTTTTTTAATAGGTGTACCAAAAACACCAGATCAGGTGCAGATTTTTTAATGCATTTTTTTATGTGGGACTGTTAGTTTGATCAAATTAATAAATAAAATATTTGGATCCAAGTAGAGCCTTAATTATTGCAGTTCAGCTGAGATGGTACCCTTCTTCATATACAATGAACAAACCTCATTTAGAGTATGCCATTTTAGCTGGTTTAGTCTGCCCTATACATCTGCAAGCTGCTTTGAAACCCATCTCCACCCCAGCTCCTGGTTAAATAGTGTCTTTTTTGTTCTTTTTTTTACCACCAAATATAAATTACTATAGATGGAAAATTCTTAAAGTTGCTTTAGACACCTAACTGAAATAAAGCCACTGCAGCCCTATTGTAGCTTAATTTGATCCACATGACCAAAATCTGCAGCAAACCTAACCCAGATACAGATCTATTGGCAGTTCCATGGGCAATATCGCTCTTTCACTGTGATTCTTTTTCACTGGCCTCATGAACATAGCCATTTATCACATGTAATAGGACTATCTCAAGGTCTAAGGGCAAAGCAGGATCCTTCATTGTCAATCTATGCAAGGCTCCATTGTCATGTGGAAGCCATGAGGTCAGGATTTATCCTCTGTAGACCTCACTCTTAACATCAACCTACAGCCAGTTGTCCATGATCATGCTGATAGAGTCATTCCTGTCTTATTGAGCATAAAATGCATAATCGTCCTCTACATGAAGCCCATTCTTTTGTATCAAATGATATTTTTGTATCTGTTTTTTTTTTCAAACCATAGGTTCAGAAAACAGGCTTTTAACACCAAAGTTACGTACTAGTGATTCTGGAAAGGCAGAATATTGTTTCAAATTCACAGCAAAGCACTGTGCAGCTATATAAATATGGCTATATACGCATGTTAAATGCAGAAACAAACAGCTACATCACAAATTTGCATGTTAAAGCAATATCTCATATCCCCTCCCCCTCCTCTCATATCCCCCTTCTTTTTTCCTACCAGTAGTTTGAAAATTGTCCATATTTTTTTAATGGATGGATGGGGTTTTTTTGGTACACAGTATGCTTACTTATACTTGTACTCTCCCACATCAGTGCTGAAAGAAAGGCAGGCAGTAATCACAATAAATAACATGTATAGTGAATAAAGTATACACCATATATATATATATATATATATATATATATATATATATATATGTACACAAAAATAAAAGGGGCTAGTCAGGTCAGATCAGGTATTTGTATCGATTAGGGCTATTGCTCTGGTTTAAAAGCTGCCCCTGAGTCTATTTGTCTGTGATACAAAGATGTGTTTATAGTTTGAAACAAATTAGGGGACATGGACTACATTTGCATGTTCAGTACACTTATTTCCAACCTGATGCATTTTTGCTGCAGCGGCCATGCTGTGAGATGTGTGCGCAGAAGCTTTGGCCAAGCACAGACATGCAGTTTCACCTTTAAGGCTTTTAAAATGTAAGAGTAGTGGCTGCTGTCGTTTTCAGCATAGTTTTCAGTCAGTAATACTGTGTGATGTTGACTGTGACCAAGTCTTTGGGGTAATACAGTCACTCAAGTATGTTGTGTTCAGATGCCTAAATGACATTTTGGGAGACATTTGAATCGGCAGTTTAGCTGTAATTAGCCATGGTTTGGTGTTGTGTGCCCATGTTTTAGGATTTCTTCCTGGACAATCTGATGTAACAAAGAAATCCAAATAAATGGTCATTTTTTAGGGGGACCGATGGAGTAGGAGTATGAAATGCAATCAGAAAGTTTAGTGATTCCACCTATAAAAATCACATACTTTACCCGATTTAAATGCTCGGTTTTCAATAAAAGGGATGCGGTGAATCCAAAACATGGAGGTCTTCCTTCTTCTTGTGAGCCGCCATGTGAAAATGGTGTTTGTGAGCACCAGGTCAGGCCTGAAAATGACAGCCTGCTATGGGAACGCAGCCGATTATCATGCAGCAGTTCGTTATATAATGTTCAGTACAACCCCTGTTCTGATGAGGGTCGAGTGTGGTGAAACATGCAGAGTCGTCCCCACTCCTGGGACACTCCAAGCCCTAAGGCACTGATATAGGATCAGCGTTTCCCATCCACACTGTGACCCGAGTCCTCGCAAGTAAACATGCAAGCTGACCCCCAAGCACAGCCGCAGGCCAAGTCCCACCCACACCATACTCTTACCCTGCTGTATGTGCGCATACTGAGCTTTTTTTTTTCTCCCATTGACCCAGATACTCATATTCTTCCCCCAGAGAGCCGCCTCTCTCAGTCTAAGAGAGCCTCATTATTTCACTGGAGTGCCTCCCCTCTTTTCTCCAATGGAGGAGGATGAAGGAAGTGGGGCAACCTGGCAGTCGTACCGTGCAGGGGTGCGTTCAGGCCCACACGGGTTCCACGGGGAGGCATGCTGGATCCACACAATTAATGCAGCGTAAAACCGAGTCAGCAAATTTACAGCAAATTATGAGCAGGTTCATTATTACAAGGCTGTCCCCGTGCGTACCTGCACCTCTCCAAATATGGCCAACTCATTTGATCGTAAATCACCTAACCGGCCATTCTTTTGTGAAGTTAACACACTGAAGTATGACTGCGCATCACTCATAATTAGCTTATTGGAAAATAAGAATCCACTAAACTGATATTTGGTTTGTTGATAGATTATTGTGGCCTCATGATGCGCGTTAATTCAGTCATGCTTGCAGTCAGACTGAAAACAGGCTCACACTGAAACAACCCAGTGAGCTGTGCTGGTGTGGGAGTGGTTGTGGTTATTATCTGAGAGATGGTGACATATGATCCAGGAAGCCCAGTTTGAGTTTTTTAATTTCCACATATCAATAACATAAGGCAGAATTTTACAGCTCTGTAAAATAAATGCACTGATGTCCATTTTCCTGAGGAAGACTGTGGAATTACAGCCTTCCTGATACAAAGGAAGCCAATGCATGCTTCCATATATTTTGATTGGCAAGAGCAGCCAGTGATTTCGGATTATGCTACACTAGCCCTCGGTTAGAGCTCCTGCTTTATCAGCAGAGTGGCCATACTGAAATAAATGAAGCCCCTGTGTTTAGATGTGCAGAAGTCTGTATGCATAGAGAACATCACTTGTAGTCCCATAAAGCCATTAACAAAATAAATATCTATCCATGATTTCCAGTAACTGGTTAGTGCATCCACATTTGAGCTCAGGCTAAGCCATCTTTAACCTCTTAACACCCATCAAGATAGAAATAATGTTAAATTAAATTCCAACCTATGTGGAATGCCCAACTGAAAATCACAGGAGACACAGGAGGACAAATACATGTAAGATTTAAAAGGTAAAACCTTCCAGTTTCTGGAACTGTGTTTGTTTAGACCGAACCTAAAGCAGGTCACTGGTGAGCTGGTAGATGCTGAGCGGTTAAGAACATTTTTTTCCTGAGGGACAAACATTTATTATCATTATTATCATTATTATTATTATTATTATTATGTGTCATTAACAAAAGTAATAGCATCTTTAAAAGCATGAAGCCACAGGAACACTGGCTAGAAACCACAATTAAATCCAGTGAGAGATATTTAATGGTAAAATTTTCCGATCATTCTAATATTTGTGCGCGTTTAGCTTTATCTCACAGGTTAAACTCTGCGTCTTGGCGCCGACTGCGTTTGGAGACATAAACGATTGAAGCCGCCTCCTGCTCGGAACATCGCGTGTAGATGTGAAAGCATCCTCGTCTGTGGTGAACGGCGCGCTCTGGTAGCCGAGGAGACCTAATAGTTAAAGATCAGCTGCAGCGCTATGCGCCACGCCTCCCCGGCTCTACACCTGGCTCTCCAACAGTCCGTCAGTTGCGCTGTTGCGGAACGGTTTTTCAGACAGGACCGGTGGAAGAAAAGCGGGAGGTAGAGAGAGAGAGAGAGAGAGAGAGAGAGAGGGGAAAAAAGCGAATGGGGGGCACGAAGAGGAGAATGTGACAACTGCTGGATGCGGACAGAGTGTGTGCGGCTGGCTACACTGCCTTTGGGGAGGCCTCGGCTCTTGCACCTGTCCCTCTCCGTCTCCGCGGCCAGGCGCAGTTTGGGCGAGAGCGACGCTCCTTTATTTATCAGGCAGGGCGCACAGCGGCGGAGGCGCACACACACACTCTCTCACACTCTCTCTCACACACACGGACGGTACTGTACGCACTGTAAGGCAACATGACTTCATCCTACAATCTGGATTTTCTGCCCGATATGATGGTGGAGAGCCGCCTGCTCGTTCCCGGGGACAGAATGTGAGTTATTCGGCTCTTCCTCTTGTCCGCCAGTGGTGTGTGTGTGTGTGTGTGTGTGTGTGTGTGTGTGTGTGTGTGTGTGTGCGTGTGTGTGTGTGTTTTTTACTGTCCTGAAAAGCAGCTGTCCGATGTGGAAATGTTGCTCTGCTACTTGATATGTGACCAGAATCGGGGTCAGAATAAAGGCTGGAGCCGGTGTGACTGTATCTGTGTGTTATTGTGTTAGTTATGGCTTGTTGTTATTAATATCCGTCGATAAATTGTGCGGGGATCGCAGGAGCGCCCGCGGCTGTTATCAGCTATAGACAGGATGGTGATGAATGAACGCCATTATGGGGAATTAATGCCACCGCCGTGAATAAACCCCGTCTTTATTAAGCTGTATTATCTAGCGTGTGTCGTCAAATTGTTGTATCCCGTCAGGTCGACTCTGGGAACATTTAGAGCGTCGGCTTCTCCATCTCGCTCTGTGGAGCAGAGGAGGGGAAGTTGCTTTGATTTGCGGCAGACGCCCATCCTCATTTCTTTCCCCGGCTCTCGCCGGGCTGGAAGCGGCATGGTCGGGACCGTGCGGCGGGCTTCGGGAGCGCACGATGCCGAGGCGCATAAAGAGCGATGGAGTGGATCTGTGGTTGTAATAAAATAAAAGAAATAAAACCGCGGGGTGGGAAACAGAAGTGTTCTCAGTAACACGAGACTCGTTCAACTCCACCAGAGACGTTTTTTCTTTTTCTTTTTTTTGCGCTCTCATCGCGTGTTTTTCTCTTCACTTTGGACTCTTGGATGGGGCGAGCGACTGGAAAAGCGGCAGCACCGCGGCTTTTTCAGCACATTCGGGAATGCACGGATGACTTGTGTCCCGTGGTTCAGTTGGATTTGTTGTAATTCAGTTAAACTCCGGAATTTGTCGAGCAGGGACAAAGGGAGGGTTTCATCCCGGCATGATGTGTGTTTTTTCCACATGCAGCGCATGTCCCACTTATGTCCCCTCAGCTCACGGCGCCTATTTGTTGAAGGCTCGTGTTCTTTCTTTCTTTTTACTCCTCTCTCCCGACTCAGGAGAGAAAACGTGCATGCGGGCTGTACTGTGGCTTTTCTTTTCATTTTCTTATGAAGGTCTTTATTTTCAGTGTGCAGTCAGTGTATGTTCGATTGCTGCTGCACTTAACTTCTGGTGAGTCATGGTGTAAAAGCATAGAACAAAAGTAACGAAAGTAAGTGTGTGTGTGTGTGTGTGTGTGTGTGTGTGTGTGTGTGTGTGTGTGTGTGTGGGGGGGGGATATA
>VVHJ01013647.1:41140-52533 GCA_015107715.1 Tylochromis polylepis | reverse complement strand
ATATTTTACTATATTGCATTATTGCTACTTTTATTGTATTACTGTAAGGCGACCTTGAGGGTCTAAAAGTTGCCTATAAATAAAATGTATTAGTATAAAATGTATTAAATATACTTCAAAGTAATTGCCACAGTGATTCTACTTTAGAAACATGAATGGGTAGAAACAGAGGCTGCAGCCTGACTGCTCATCACTGCATTTGTTACCTGCATTCACTCAGGTTTAAAATCACTTTGGGTTCTTGGCTGGCTTAGCATTAGCATGCTGTCTGTGCAGGTACTTGCAACTTGTACTTGTCAAAGTTGTGTTAGCAGCATAATGCAGTTGTTTCTATTCTGGATGCAGTTTGGACTTTACCATTGTGCTCTTGTCCGACTGTGCAAAAAAAAAAAAAAAAGAAATTTCTCTATCCAGGTTGCAGATTGCGCCACTATTTTCCTTCTCCAACACACCAGGTGATTGTAGTGCAAGTGGGATGATGGGCAGGCAGACTGACAATTTAAAAAAAAAGAACAACTGGAAACTGGTTCCCTACAAGAGTCTGTTCTCGATTCCTATCCCTACTCACCATGGGCATGAATATTATGGTAATTTGAGTATTTTTATCATTTCTTTGAACTGTTATTTTTTCCAGGGTCGAATAATTGTACAGCATATATCTTTAAAGAAATTAAAAAGCAAGAATATTTGCACAAGTTTGACTTTATTTTGGATTTTGTCTAGTACACACAGGGTCAAAAGCATACATACATGCCCAAAGGCACACACTCACATGGTGCTGAAGACTCTTGAATGTCTTTTAACTTGATAAGACAAATTTTTATTAGTGATTCATCGCTGACTATAACTGGTAGTTTCTCCTTACATATTTTTTGACAGAATTCATTGGACTGACCAATACTCAGTACAACTAGAGACTCAAAGGAAGCAAGGGAAGATCTAAGAAGGAGATTTGTACATAGTACAAGTTATTTGGAGGTGCCACCACATTGCCAAGGTCTGGAAGGGGAGCCAAACAGTCATCCTCATATGAGCAGAAACTGGTTAGTATGTTCAAGAGAACCACCAAGGCTCAAGCCTGCCCTGAACTGGAAGCTAGTGGAACACCAGCATCACTGTCCACAGTGAGGGAGTTTTACATTACCATGGACTGAGAGGGTGACGACCAAGAAAGAAGCCAAAACTGACACCTTCAAGCTTGCCTGACAAGCTAAATGCCTTCTGGAGAAATGATTTCTGGTCAGATGAGACAAAGATTGAGCTCTTTGGCCAGAATAAAAAGAGGAATCTTTGGAGAAATAAAGGTGAGGTTCTCAAACATAAGACCACTGTACCAACTTTCAAGCACGGTGATGGTAGCATCATGCTCTGGGATTGTTTTGGTGCCAGTGATATTGGTACACTGCACAAAGTGGATGGAATAATGTCTAAAGAGCACTACCTCCAAATTCTTCAACTTAAGCCTAAAATTACCATAACACCCATGCCCCTAAAGAGTGTATGCAAACTTTTGACCATAAAAAACAAAAAATAACTTGTTAATATTGTGTTAATGACTTAAAACCCTAATAAACTGTTCTCAACATGTTGTTACATTTGGTATAAAACATCACTATCAAAGTTTAAAAGTGCCTGAGAATTCTGAAAGTCAGGAGAAAAGTGGTTTAAAAAGCAGACAGTTTCACTGATGCTTATCACACCAGTGGTTTGGATTACACTGCCTTTGCGGTCACAGAGCCCAACATGCTGAATTTATCTGAATGCTGACACTGCAGCACTGATATGAACACGACCACAAGAGAAGCTCAGGACATGAGCAAAGATTTCTGTGATCAGAGATACAAATTAGTTTTTTAAATCCTCTTTTTACGCTCCCATGCAGACATCAATGGCCCTGACGATGTCCAGCTGTCTTACCTCCCATCCCATTCCCACCCCATGAATCACATTTCTTCAACACTTTGAAAAATTGTTTACAGTTTTTCACCAGGATGAGCTGATTAGATGGTCAAGGTCACCGTAACTTTAAAAACTATATAAGACTGGCAGACGCGTACAATTTCAAAGTAGTTTACAATATTCCCAACATTGGCACAGTGGAAAGTGCACTGTGCCAACTAAATGCTTTCAGAATAAAAATAAAGGGAGAAAGCCTTATTTCTGGCACACATTGTCAGAAAGTTGGAAGTTGGAATTTATCATAAAAAGAACTAATCACACTGTGAAAATGGCTGTATGATCATCCCAGAGGGGGGCTCTCACAAAATAACATTTTGACTGAGTTTAATGTGCATTGGCTGATTTAAAAAAAAAAAAAAATCCCTTATTAAAAACACCAAAAAAGTGCAACAATAAACTTACTGTACTGGTCTAACCCTTGTAATGAGTAAAAGTGAGCAATGAGTAATAGTATGTGTTAAGTAATAGGACCCACTGCCGAATTATCATTCAAACAGCAGACATAGTACAAGTGAGGGAGTCAAGCATTATGCAAACCAGGTTCTAAGCTTAATGCTATAATACCGAAGGACATCTAATCTACTGCAACATACACGCAGTAGATTTGATCTCTGCATTTTAAATGTTGTTGGTTTTCACACAACGGTAAAGCAAATTTATTTGTATAGCACCTTTGAATAACAAGGTCATAGAAGTACTTTACACGAGACATAAAAATCATAACGATAATAAAGGCAAAGACAAAGTTTAACAAGCTTAAGAAGAAATACAGAAGATAAATGTAATAAAATAACCTTAATTAAAAGAGACTAAAATTATACTGCAGCTATAGTGCAGTATGTTTCATAATGTGAGTGAGGAGCCAAGCTTTATTACCAAAGAAGACAAAAAAAATGGTAGCACTTTCTATTACAGCTCAGTAATAAAGGGGTAATAGTAGGTTAACAAGGGGGAAACAAGAGGGTAATAATGTGGTAAGTTATTACTATGCAATTACCAAAGTAATAACCATGTAATATCCAAGTAATATCATGGCAGCAACAGTGGTTACAGTTGATTAATATTACCCTGAAATTTATGTAATAGGATGATAAGGGCCCCAAAACTGGGGGTAACAATGTGGACATGCAGCTTGGTAATAACGTAGTAATAGTAGGGTAACAAGGAAGAAACAAGAATGTAATAATGTGGTAATTTATTTATAAGTTATTATTACCACTCAATTACCTGCAGTTGTTTCTCTGTAATAAGCAGGAAATAGAGCTGCAAAATGCAAAAATGCCTGTTTCTCTTTAATAACATGCACTGGAGACAGGAAGGCAGGAAGACCATTGGCCAAAAACATGAAAAATGAAAATCCAAGGGCAAAATCAACCAGATTAGATTAGAAAGAAGAGGGAGTTGCAGTGACAGCCTGACAAACATAGACACAGACTGAATTCACAGCAGGGAGAGAAAGGTAATATGGTACACACACACTAATGAGGGCAGGGAAAAGAACAAAGGAGGGATATAAAAACACAGAAAACCACACGAGGAAACCAAACTTCGAAATAAACAGCAAATAAACTGGAAAGGAGGACATAAACAATCTCACACAGACACAAATGAGACAAAGACAGATGGTATACAGAAAGAAAAAAAAACCCCTCAGAAACACTAAATGTAGAACTAAGGACAGATCATTACAAAGACACTATGAAAGTATGAATAATTTTCTCCAAATTAAATTTATTTCTGGTTTATTTATTTAGTTAGTTTATTCCAGACATGTGGTAATTGCTTCTGTGAAGAGCTAAACAATCACAAAGGGGCTGGTAAAATCCTAAATGTACTTTATAAAATAACATTAGGATTATAAGATAATTTAGTTGTTTAATTCAATTCAATTCAATTTTATTTATATAGCGCCAAATCACAACAATAGTCGCCTCGAGGCGCTTAATATTTGTACAGTAGATCGTACAATAAAATGCCAATATTAAAATTTGGGTGTGAATATAGACTACATTGAGTTTTCTGCCCTTGTTCTTTATTGTTACAGCAGGATAGAGAACACCAAACACTGAGTTGTCTTTCTGTCCAATATGATTATTTCAGTTGGATATTTAATTGGACATGCAAGCAATTATTACACATCATCCAAATTAAAAATAACAAAACACAGTGTTAGCCCATTACCTCCTCAATCATGGACTCTGTTTTTACATAATGTTGTAACACAACTTTTATAAAGCAGCTGTCCTTGTTTGCTAACATCACAGTTAATAAAGCTCCTAGAGATCTGAATCATTTCAACCAAATAGTGTGTCATATTTGGATAAACTTGCTGAAATTAAAGTTAAATTAAAATTCCTTGGATGTTCAGTTCCCAAACCAAATGATGCAAAATTATTCTTAAAAAGTTAGACGTTTACGATTTATATAATCTTTTCCATGAACAGGTGTGAGCAGCTGCTTCCTCTGAGTCACAGCATTAAGCCACTGAGACGCTGCACCTTGGTGACCTGACAGGCTTATTACAGTGCCTGATGAAACAAACCCAGAGATAAAGTTTCCAATTGAACTAACTGGCCATTTTATTCTCTTATTTACTGGTATAACCCTCCTGCCCAGTGGTACTATTACTCTAAATCATTTGGTAATGGTAGAAATACAGCAATATATGATGAATAATAAAGAAAGAACTATTAAGCCCATGAATAATAAACCAGAATACTCAGATGCATCAATCATTCATGTAGAGTTTCAAGAAAAGTGTCCCAATGCAAACACACTTTGAAGGTTTCTCCCTTTCTCTCTACCTTTAAGAGAAAGTCAGTATTGAATTTTGAGATACCAGAAAATGTTGTGAAGACATATTTTCAAAAATCCTCCAGAGCAGGAAAACAGATCATGTGAAAAAAGGACTCTTTTATAAAGTCTCCTAAGCTCCAACATACGTAGACAGTAAGGTCCACCAAAATAACTCCTGCAGCAACAACAAGCTGTCTCAGGGGTCAAAAACTGCTTTCAGCCTGAGTGGACACCTCATTGGACAAAGATTGCTTCCTATTTATAGAAGCGATTGCAAATTACTTCATAAAACAGCGTTAGATAAGAAGGCATGCTGCAAGCTGCTTGCCATAACTCACAGGAAACTCATAAACATTCAGGCTATATATGAATCTTTAAAAAGTGGTGTTAGAAGCAAAGGGATCCATTTTCCTGCATTTAAATGTGTTAAGGTATGCCAATACATTTCCTCAGAACAAAGCCTGCTCTTTTATTATTCATCCTAAGTTTTTCTTTTCTTTTCCTTTCCCCCTGTCAGCTGGGAAAGTGATGGATTAATTTGTGCAAAAGCAAGTTTCAGCAATGTTAAATTACAACCCCCTTTCTCTTGCCATATAGCCTTAAAAGCAGACAGTCAATTTAGCATCTGGCGTGCCACTCAAAAGTAGAGCTGAAGGTGACAGATAATAGGGAACATGGTAATACGATTTAAATGTATTATGTTGTTTAGAAAACTATTGAGATTTCCAGGGCAACCACTTCTATTTGAGTGATAATAGCATGGTTACGGCAAAACCGAAAGAGCAGCCAGTGAGAGGCTCTTTCATTGCCTTTAAAGGACTCAGATGTAAAATGTGACTTTGAATGGTTTCTGTTATCAGACTCTCTAAATTCCCCTTAACTGTCATGGTTCAGTCCTCTAAAGAAACTTTAAACAGCACTTTTCAGTTGTGCTTTTATAGAAAGCACTATAAAAATATCAAACAAATCAAAAAGATATCACACAGGCCTCTGGAAACATTTTGTGCAAAATTAAATGGGGGGGGAAGTAGCATTACAGATATTACATAAGCCTAAAATAACTGCGGGTAACTGCTCTGTCCTTGACAGATCACTGTAGCTGAGTCAAACCTGCTCTTTCAAGAGTCAGGGTTAGTGAACAGTGTACAGTAGTGCAGGATGTACTTAGAGATGACATGTGTGTATTCTGAAACAATCTGTTTATTCTCTCTGGGGTCTGGAGAGTGATATCTGAGCAGTGAGAGCCATTTCTGCTGCAGCATGATTTCTTAGGAAGAACTGTTTACCTATCCTTGGCATCACTGGTATAGTGAAACCTCTAAGAAGTAACTGCAGCATGTTGATGTTACACAGGAAACGGCTCTCAAAAGTCCCTGAAATTTGTCCTAATTGCACTGTATTTGTATATAAGAAGAGATTACCATTACTCTGGGGATATGTGCACGATTGCTTCATATTTAACAGAGGTGTGTTTTTACATGAAACTAAGGATGGACTCCATTTTACTCTTATTCTCTACCAACAAATGCACACCAACCTCTAGTTACAGGTTTCACCTCTCAACAATCTATCCAAAAAGCAAAAGCATATTATACATTTGGTTAAAGTTGGTTCCAGGGGGAGGCACAAACCCAGCCGGAGGGGGTCACAATGCGAGATAAATTGGAGGGTCACATCAGGAAGGACATCCAGTATAAAATCAGTGCCAAATTAAGCATGCAGATCCATCTGCCGAGGCAACCCCTTAGGAAAGGGGAGAGAAGCCAAGAGTACTTTCTAGTTTGCAAATAAAAGTAGTCATGTGATATTTAGCCATTAAAAATTAGAAAGACAATTTTAAACTATAAACTTAAGTAAGGCAAGCTGCCTTCTTTGCAGCATTTTTGGTGGTCTGCCATATCAGGCACATGAACCCTGAGCTGTGAAGCCAACCATTCACCAGGTTTTCTTTATACAATGCCCCTAAAATAAGATAAATTCTTTTAGTAGACTAGATAACGTGATTTTAGAAAAGCACAGTCCAAGGAGGAATTACTTGGACAAAAGGTATTCTGCAGAGCAGATTAGTTTTATATAAGAGAATTTTTTTTAAGGCAACTGGTTTATCTTATGCAAAAGTGAAGGAATAGGAAATAAAATCCATTGTAGTTTTCCACCTACGACAGTGCCTCGCCAATATGAGGAAATAAAAAAGCAAATTATAATCCTTCACTGTGCATTGCTGAGGCAATCTTCTTCTTTTCTATAATTTTTGCCGACTGTAATAAATATGAACTGTGCGTGTTGGGGATCCAGGGTGGGGGGGGCTCAGCCTCGACGCATCTCCAGGGACAACAGAGACAGATCAATTTTAATTACCCAGTAACCTCTCAGAGAGCATGAGAGTAATGAGGATTCAAACAGCTTGGATGGCCACTCTTACCTCAGGGAACTCCCTGAGCAACTGATACAAAATATAGCGCAACTCCCACGGATGCAAGCAGAGGAAAAGAGGGGTTATGAAAACCTTTAAGTTACTTTACGTAACCTGAATGTTGAACAAAAGCAGACCTTATAGAGTAAAGTTCAACTCAGCAAAAGGGTGCAACTTAAGATGAGGCCAGCAGTGCATTTCCATGGACTTGAAGAGGAAACATGGGTCTAACCTGCGGCTGTATGAGAGTGTGAGGGAGTGATATGAACAAGAAAGAGGGGGAGGAGACAGACAGACAGAGGGGATGCTGCAAGCTGTCACTGCCAACTGGATGCTCATACTGGAACAGGAGCCATGTTACATTTCACAGACAAAGATGGTGCCTGTTTGCTTTGTAGCTACAGAAACTACCTGCCACACATTCTCCTGCCTCTGCTCTCACTGTGACCAGAAAAACTGCACCGTCTCAACTGTAACTACAGTCCTGCTTATACATAAATGGCCAACTACAAAAGTTTTCATTGTGACAACTTACTGCAAAGATCTAAGAGGACAGAAAAAAAACACACACCAAAAGCACAAAATGTGCTGCAGCAGCAGAGCAGTTCAAACCAACAGCCACAGCAGTAACGCTGCCTCTGTGCCCACTCTTCAGTATGCTCGAACATTTGTATTAACAAGTAAAGCAACACTGCATTTCTGATGAGGGTAAATCACCATCAGCAAGCATCTCTTGAACAAAAACAGAAAAGAAGCCCCATGCTTTTGAATCCCCCTGCTACAGAAGCCATACTGTGTTTCTCCTTGAGGCAAAATTCAATCCACCAGCGTAAGAAACGTTGCCTTCATTACGCCGAAATGTCTACGGTGTCACAAGGCAGCTTAAAACAATTTAAGAGGCAGGATGAATCTTCTGCTGGTTTTCTACCCCTCTCCACATCGCATTACATGTTGTTTAAAAGTCTGTTCCAATCAATCCCCTTTAAAAGGCCTTTTATGGGAGCAGAATTAGCCTCAGGGATATTTTTAGAATCAAAAACATTTCATGTTTTCTGACCAGTCGGCCACACAAACACTGTGTAGGAGAGGTATTTTAATGTGCTCTACACACAACCAAATCTGCTTCAGACCTTCTTAAAAAAATGCTTGTACAAATACACAAATGTTAGGTCTAAGAGTATTACTACTATAGCAGCTTGCCATGACTGACTTTTAAATTTCGTGTCTTTGATTGAGCAGTAAAAATAAAATATGCCACGTTTATTTCAATGTGTAATCCAATTACCTACCTTCTTTTCTGGACCAGTGCTCTGCTGCTTTGCATATATGTTCCTAAATCACTTTTAGCTGACTAATTCAAAATCATTGATCTGTAAAACGGCAGGTGATCATGGTTTAAAGGGAAGTGTTCCTTGTTCTCGTGATAGAGCGTAACAATTATGAATGAGCCAGACAAAAAAAGGCCGAGTGAAGGGAGACAGAGAGTTGCTTTAAAGTACCCTACATGTGGGATTCAGGGTGAGAGCAGGGAACCCTGCAGTCTCATGGGTATAGTCATTTAAGCTGACTCCACAGAGTACATCAAAGAAATTAGTAGCAGCAACATGATGCATTAAATTATTTTTAATTAAGAAATTTCTCAAGAGGACGCCGAAAGTGCAAATACAGAAGGGGAGACTTTTTTTTTTTTTCTTTGAAGACTAAATTGACATGTATTTATAAGCATGCATG
Source organism: Tylochromis polylepis (assembly GCA_015107715.1). NCBI lineage: Eukaryota > Metazoa > Chordata > Actinopteri > Cichliformes > Cichlidae > Tylochromis > Tylochromis polylepis. Next base: position 43,634 of record VVHJ01013647.1, on the reverse strand, counting down.
AAACAAAGACCCTATCAAGCTATTACTGGTGATCCACTGCGTGTTGTTACAGTGAATATACCGTATAGTAGTTCTGAATGATTACGTTGACTAGCTGTGAATGAGCAAGAGCAGAATACAAAGGAAGATGGATAAGCGGTAAAAGCCCATATATCTTTCTTGTATCCAGTCCGCACAAACAATGTGTGGATCCAGTGAATCCATCCTGGCAGAAGCAAACAGTGAATAATCAAATGCTCTCTGTAGCCAAATGTGTGTCCCCAGTGACATTTCATTGTGACCGGACCTGCAGTTTAAATGCATTTTCTGCCAACATAAACTCTCACACAGAAAAACACAAAGACTGAGTCTGGCCTGGAGACTCTTTAAACATGACTGTTTAAACTTTCAACAGCATTACACACTTTTAGGAAGAATTTACAACATCACCAGATGAATAAGTCAGTGACAAAGACAGAGGGAGGGAGAGTGTTTGAAGAAGGACTGGTGAACTGTTAAGTGCCAAATCCAAGCACCTGAATTGTGTCCAGGTCACTGATAACTAAGACAGAAGGGATGTGAGCTGCCTCAGTCAATTCTCTTCCTATAGGCATTCTTAACTAACTGACATAAGCAAATCAGTAAAACACAATGAACACAGTGGTTTAAACCTGATTAGGTGATAACTCCCAAAGTCAGGCTATGTATCACGGTACTGATCATCCCAAAGTGGCTGTAATTTCTAGTCATTCCAATTTTTAAACATTCAAATAATAGGTACGTCTTGTGAGTATCCTATATATGCTCCTTTTTTCCGCATCAATTTGAGTTGAATTCAGAATTGCGTTTTAGTTTTAAACGCCTTTAATCAAAAATAACCAATCCTGACTGATGTTTATGTGATTTTTAGTGAATTTCACTGGCTTCTGATGCTAATCAAATTCCCACAACTCCTTGGATAAGCAGCTGAATGTGAAGGTTGAATCATGTAGTTTGTCAAGTGTAACTTTCATTCAGTGGAAGTGAGACTAAACGCCTGGCTGACTTGCTTGCTAAGATGGGTTTTTTTTTTCTTTCCTCATGCAGTGCCACTGTGTTCGATGCGTCTCCAAGTGCGCACAACCCGTCTGCAGCAGCATTATTCCGCAGACCGCCTGCTAGGCATCTGGCTGCTCTGCGTTTATTTCTGGAGGCGCTGCTTTTCGCTCAATCACCCCCAACAGGTGGATAAGAACACTGGTGGATGTACACCCTGGGGAAAACTGGAGGCGTTGAAAAAACAGGTGTAATCCACCGAGGGAACTTGGTTGCTGTTGCCTATTTTCGTCTCCAGGATTTGTTGCGCGGTGAGTTTAATGCGGTGTGAGCCGGTCTGCGTTTCTTCCCGCACCCCCTCCTTAAAAGACCGAATGGAAATCGTGATTAAAGCTGATCAAATGTGGATTCTCAGGAGGAGTGCTAAGAAGTCTCCAAAAAACGAGAGGGAAGAATGCGTACTAAACTAAAACACAAGGAAAAGACGCGCCGACATCTCTAACCAACAAGCGGGATTTTCACACTGCTGTTTCTACATTTATGGGGGTACAAATTCCAAGAAGTTGAGGTGAATTATTTTCATGCTGTTTTCCACAGGAAGACCACTGAGCTCCCTGAGCGAAGTTCCAATGTCCATCATCCCAAAGGTTAGTGATTTGCTTCTGTGTACTACTACTAATCTTTGACTATAAAAGGCTCTTCAGCAGACAGGAGTGAGGCATGTTACCCTCGGAAGCTTTCTGATACAAAATTGTAACCGTGGCAGTTTAATGATTGTTTTCACTCGTATTGTAAGCGCAGGGTGGGCTTTAAATGTGTTGCATGGTCTGTTGGAAATCCATTCGACGCTGCTTGAGAACTACAACTTTCAGAATAAAAGATTCCCTGCCGTGGCGTTGGTGCGCTGCTGCACCGTGTAATCAGACAGGTGAGATTTCCCATTTCCAAGTAATGCATTGAATTCAGCAAACTCATTAGGGGAGGAGAGCCAGTGCACTGTAAGGCTACCTCTGTGTGTGTGCGCGCGCGCGCGTGCGTGCGTGGCTGTGTGTATTGGCTTGTACGACACTGAGCGTGGGCGCCCGCGTGTGTTTTCAGTATTTGCAGACAGAGGTATCAGCAGGCCGTACCTTTTGTAGTGTTTCTGCTTGGTTGGCAGCTTCCCTTAATAGCGGTTGTCTTTTGAGGCAATTTCTGTCGCAGGTTCAAGCAAGCACCATAAAATATAACATAACTCTCACACTGCAGTATGTAGCCTAATCTAATCTGTGTGTTAGATAAACACCAAAGCACACTCTTGTCTAAAACATTACAGCATTTTAGCAGAAAAATGAAAACCAATATAGTTAGGTCACAGAGAACACTGATGACGTAACTTACTGTGTTTTTGAGCAAAATTAAATATATATATATATATATATATATATATATATATATATATATATATATATATATATATATATATATATATTTTTTTTTT
>VVHJ01013647.1:27768-41120 GCA_015107715.1 Tylochromis polylepis | reverse complement strand
TATTTTTTTTTTTTGTTTTTTTTTTTAAAAAAAAAAAAACAGATACATATTGTTTTGTGTGGTTTGTGCTTTGCTACGTACTTTTATCATAAACCACTTGTTGAAAGCAATTTAGTTTAGTTTTCTGCTAAACAGGCTCCTTATGTTGGCAGTTATATGTATTTAATTATCCACGTGGAAATGTTTAAAAACGCTCTCTGTAAAATCAAACTAAGGATCTCAGATGAGGTATGGAATTCTGCCATCAAAATGGAGGTCCAGAAAGGATCAAGAGAAAGTATTCATTTTTAGATTTCCTTTAATATTATCCACTTATAGGGCTTTTATCCTTAATCTTAGACATTCTCTGCTCCTATACATGAACGCTCATGTTCAACACCTGAATTCTTAACACCAGACTGAAAAAAAAATCAAGTTCTCACATCTAAAACTGAAAGCATAACCAATCACACAGCTTGTTTATTTAAATGAAGGCTTTGTTACAGCGTTTTAGAAAGTACCTTAATCCTCCTTTTATCTGTGGCTAATGCTAGAAGTTTGATATCACACTGATGATTATGAAAGAAGCACTTGACCACTCGAAGCAGATTAACTCAACTCAGCAGAAAGACAGGAAACACAGGGGAAACAGACTATATCCAAACCTACCATGTTCTCAGTAAAAGAGCCAATAAAGTTTGAACTGTGCCTTTAAATGTGCTATTCTAGGATGTGGGACTCTGGGCACAGCATGAATATTTTTACGCATATTTATTAAAGAAATCGCCACATTTCGGCTTGTTCTCATAAACTAATTAGGCTGCTGTCCAATCATTATTTTTCGGATGGATGCAATAATGAGTTGTGCTGAGACAGTGGGAAGAGAGAGAGAGGGGAGCCTTTCGGCACTAACTACTTGAACTTCTTGCTTTTTGTTGTTTACTACTGTGCAGCGTTTTCCACTTAATGTTGTTTTTGACTCACCTGGTTTATATTTCACACTCATCTCCGGCACTTTCTGTGTTCTTGTCTTCTTTGCTCCTTTTGGTTTTAAATTCTCTGAAGACTGTCAGAATATTTTTGCCACTATGTTCAGAGGTGACAGTCGACACATCCGCGCGGATGCTGGTTTTCAGTCATTATTATGGTTACTCCAGTTTCGAATTTTAAAATAGGTTTGTGACAGAAGCATTGTACTAATGCTGCTTTTTACATGACGTAAACACTATTATCTTATCTTTTATCTACAGTCAGTATTTCAATGTTACAATATATTTAGAGATGTTTTAGATTGCAGGGAACCCAGGGACTGTTGCCCGAGTAAATAAAACACAGTGCATCTTATTTGAGAACATGCACGATGTCAATCAACTAGTAATGATTAAAGACATTACATAAAGCAGTTCGAAACTTGAGAATTAATGAATCGTACCATCCAGTGCAGCTGCAAAGTACTTTCCTGCAGTGTGTGCTTTGTATCGTGATGGCTGTTTGTGAAACATGTTCAGCAGGAGCAGCCACTGTCATGTCGACCCTTGATCTTTCTGCTTTAGTTTAGAGCTCTCTAACAGGACAGAGAAAAACAATGCAGTGGAGGGTATGTTTTTTCTTTTTCACCTCACAGCTTAAACATTTTTATCCTTTGATTTTTGCCAGCATATAAACATTGCCTGACGTTAGATTCTGAGCACTTGAAATGTACTAAATGCTACAAGAACACTAAAAGGCACTCTTTATTTCCAAATAAAACCTTGACAATTAAATAATGGTTTATCATGTGATGAACTTGACATCTGTCCAGGGTGTTCTCCACCTCTCACCTCATGACAGCTGACTCCTGTCTGTCTTATTCCACTTGTCTACTTATATTACATTTAAAATGAGCTTTTATTCACCTGTACTTCTTGCACAGTTTGTAGGAAAACACTCAGGCAGTTCTCAATTAGATCATGTAGCTCATGTAATAAATGTAGAGGGATCAACTACTACTGCAGCTTCATCTCAACGTTACAGCCCTTTCTGCTCTGCATGCATTTTTCACTGTCCTCTCTTTTTCTTCTTTTCTTACTTGTTATGCAAAAACCAAGAGCAAGCTTATTCTACAGCTTTGTCTCTATCCCCTCTAGTGTGAACCCCGCCAGCCCGGCAGCAGCTGTAGCAGTGTTAACAGGGTGCTGGTCAGCTGAAGCTTAGAGAGATGTCACAGCTCTACTACCGGCGGACTGACAGCTCCTCATACCGGGACCGAATCCCGCTGAGAATCGTGCGGGCCGAGTCGGAGCTGTCACCTTTAGAGAAAGCGTACCTTGGAGCCGTCGAGAAAGGGGACTATGCGAGTGTCAAGCAAGCACTTGAGGTGTGTGTGTGTTTATGTGGAGGAATGGAGAAACTGAGTGATAAAGGGATGAATTAATGCAGATGTATAAAGCTCAAAATTATGGATGAGGGAGTGGTTCAATGTTAAAGCGTTAATCTAATTTGATTGACGTGGAAGAGATTGGAAGATTCATGGGCAGCATGCAAAGTCATAATAATTGCTATGCATTTCAAATAATACGCAGGCTCTTTATAGAAACCAGTAGCAGAGACAAAGTGTTGGCAGGGAGCAGCTGCTTTGTAGTCCCGTAAAGGCTGAAAATTGTAATATATCAGGACATGTCATCTAGCAATATAGTGACAAATGACATCACGATCCACAACAACAATTTGTGATAGTTTGCCCACTTGGCTTGTCCATATAGAGATTAAGAAGGGACATCTGCATTAACGAGATGTCCCATCTATGTTTTTTCTTTCTTTAACATTTAAAAAGGTTATTGTTTTCATAAACTTAGAGAAATGCATTTGCTTTAAATCTATTCTGAAAACAAAAATTTCTATTTAAAAATGTTATATGTCGCTCCGATTCTCACAGCTTCCTTCTTTTGTGATTTTTCTTAAAATATTGCTTGTGTAGGCAGCTAATGACAGAAAGCTACTTACAAGACAGTGCCACAGTAAGTTAAAAAAGAAAAGTATTAAAAAAAAATCAATGCAGCAGAACCATGGGGTACTTAATCCGATTCCTACATTCCCCACAATTCAACCTGACTGCCAACAGGTCAGCTGGATATTGAGTTGTGTTATGCCAGCAGTAGTGGCAAGCTTAGTCTTGTGCTGCTAGCTTCAAATGCAGATACAAAAGAGAAGTGAGCTACAGAGATCTGGTAAACTCACTCCCACTCCACTCCTCCAGATTCAGAGGAAAAACTACAAACTTTTAGTAGCTTGTTCAGTTACAAAAGGTGCGAAGAGTTTACCGTTCCTTTCAAAAATGTTCATTCCTTGTGTGTCTTCCTCCATAATCAATGAACCCCAGAGTCGGTCTTGAAACAAACTCTGGCTTTCAATCACTTTATTTTGGCAGGAGGCAGAGATCTACTTCAAGATCAACATCAATTGCATCGACCCTCTCGGCCGCACGGCTCTGCTGATTGCCATTGAGAATGAGAACCTGGAAATCATCGAACTCTTGCTGAGCTTCAACGTGTATGTCGGTGACGCCCTGCTGCACGCAATTCGCAAGGAAGTGGTGGGAGCTGTGGAGTTGCTGCTAAATCACAAGAAGCCGAGTGGTGGCATGCAGGTGAGGAAGGGACTGAGGAAAGTGGAAATAGTTGCATATTAACATAAATTTACAAGCGCCACAGGTGCCTCTCTGCTGTCAGAGGCTGGAGTCATACTAGCAGGGAAACAATAGTTGACATTTATTTTCTCTCTAAATTATTTTTTTTTTTTTTGTTAGCTTTTCCACCGAATTGTTTTATAATGTTTTTGGGCTTTTAGCAGTTAATTGTGTTTTTTAATTTTGGGGTTTTTGCTGTTTTTAAGTGTAGTGTTTAATCCAGTTGTGTTCTGGGACCTGCGCCAGTTTCATTTGTAGCCGACATAATAACATTCTTCTGGCTAGTACAGCGTGACATTTAACAAATGCACCACCTTTATTGTTTATCATAAGCTGATTTAATCAAATGCCCACATTAATTAATGATTAACATTTTAAAAATCCTTTACTTTATGTTTAGAGCGTTACTTCCAAAGTATTTCCACTTTAAAGCTGCGAAAGGCAAAAAGAACATGCAGCTCTCACCCTCCCTCTGCCCTCTGCTCTCTCGACCCGCAGGCCCTCCCACTAAACAAGCACATTTGATACGTGTGCTCAGCAGAAGCCGTGAGCTGCATCGACATTAAAGTGAATTAGACACAGCTGTGCCTGATTGCTTGGATGCGGTTTGCAGAAGGCTTAAATATTTGCAACATTCAATTCAAACATTTAGCCTTCATCAACAAAACCTATCCAGTCACTATGAAAATTGTTAGACAAAACAGGGAAATGCCCTGCAAATACTGAGAATTTTGAAAAGTTTTCTTTCAGTGTCAAATAAAGATGTTCGAAGGTTAGGTATAAAATCAGAGTCTTGCCATTGGCAAGACATCATTCCTAAGCATAGCATGGTAGAGCAATAAGACAAATAATCGTCCCGAATGGGGTTTGTATCCTAATATCACTGACACCACATGTAAACTGACTAAGTTAGCTGTCCTGTTTTCAGTAGGATAAATGGATGATCATTATGAATGATCATTTAAGTCATTTAAGTCCATCTTTCTTGTTCCGGGTTGTTTGTTGTTTATTTTAAATGCAGGGATATGGACCTTTCCTGCACTATTTGGATGAAAGTCTGTTTGGATTTGCATACATAGTACAGCCAACAGGAAAGCGCTCTCTCTGAAAACCCTGTGATTGGCAAAAGTCTCCCACCACACTCGAGAGTTTCTAAATACTGGAGGTGGAGCAAAGAGTATGTTCAGCAGCTTCTTCTCCACCCACTTGAATTACACTACATATAAAAGTTATTATTGAATTTCTGCCCAATGGCAGTAAAGGATTTCTGGATACTTCAGTTTTAAATCTAAAAAACAACATGCAGCAGCTCAGGGACCTTCGTGACTGAATGATAAAGTGTGATTGCCAGTCTCAGTAAAATACTGCTACTCACTGTATAGCTTATAAACTGAATGCAGTTGCCTGGAGCTTTTTAAACCATCCAGATTAACTGACCCAGTATTGCTGGCAGCAACAAAAGCTGACACTTCACAAAGCTGCTTCATAAACCTTCTGTCTTTTGGAAAAGGAACAAGTCTTACAGAGAGCGAGAGGTTTAATGAGCATGTTCACTCAGAGAAAATATATTGTTTAATTTAGGTTTGCTCTTATTTACTCTGGGAAGGTTTCACATTAGTTTGTGGACCGCTATTCATTAATATTTCACTTATAGTAATGAATAGGAACAAAATGTGTAGCTTTATTTTCCGTTTACTTACTTCTATGTGTGCTTTCACATGCACACATGTCCTTCTTTTCCTCTCCCTGTGAGCAGTAATGATGGAGAGATGTTCCTCCTGATCCTGTCTCAATCTGTTGCAATAAGAGTTTTAATAAAGGAAGTAAGCTAAAGTTAAAATTAAGTTGAATTAAAGTTGAAAAATGGAAGGAAAGGGGGGAAATAATAAGCAGGAAAAGGCAGCATGAGCACAAAGAGAGAGATTGGGATTGTTTGTCAAATGGATGAAATTTCCAGTCTGAACCGCTCAGCTGTGACATTAATCAGGTGGCACACTTTATCTTAATGCCTTTGTAAGATAGTGCTTTTTTCCCATCCAATGAGTAGCCTGTGAAAACAGATCACTCTAGTGCCACCATATCACTCCAATAGAAGCTCATTGATTATATTAAAATACTCTTTGGAAAAAGCACATCCTATCTGTTGCCAGTGTCCTCTCTGAGATTTATTAATACGAAGATTCATTTTGCGCTTGGCTGGAATTGTGTATATTTGTCTCTCTATTTTAGTCCGTCTGAATGACATGTTTGTAATAATCTCACAAGTGTTTTGGCTTATTTGTTTTCCGCTGAGGACCGCATGGATATCAGCTTTTTAAACAGCTCCATGTATTATCCTCTGAGAGCAGATATGCATCTGTCAGTGGCACAAACAATGGATTTCACACAGTTTCTCAGTTGCAGGACTTTTGGGTGGTTTTGAGTTTTGTTTTTTTAAATTTTATTTATTTATTCTTTTCATCTTTGTCTTTTTCTGTCAGCCTTTCCATATAAGGGTGCTTATGTAAGGAAATCCTTCTCCTTCCTCCATAACACAGAGCATGATGCGGAGTAAATGCATTCATGCTCGCTTGAATCTGAGACTTGAGCTTATTTTCCGCAGTGTAATTCAAAAACCACCCGGCGTCCCGTTTTTTTCACAAGTTCTATCTAAACATTTGTGATGATGTTGGGTGACAGTAGAAGACCAGCAGGGAGGCTCAAAATGGAGCGCAGTGAAAACAAAAGTAACTGCACACTCTGCTGTTGCAGATGCCATTGTTGCATTTTTAATCAATATGCTTATGGTGGATTCCTTATGAGTAATAAATATGTGTTACTCAGAAGAGTGGGCTTTTTATTTTCCTTTCTCCGCAATTACCATAGTTTCACATATATCAGTTTGTACTCCTCCTAGTCCATGCTTGGACACAAGCCAAGGCTGTTTGATGTAGATTATTTGATGTCCCACCTCCTCCCACACAGAGAACAGAATGTATATACTGTAGCTTATTAGATCACCCACCTCTGCGAAATGTGACAACTCTTAGACATGGCTCTGTGCCACGCTTTAGAGTTGCTACTGCACTGTGACTGCTCTGAGAGTAAGCTACCCAAGTAATTAGTATCCCTGTGTGATATAATGATTTTTGGATGATATATGAATGATGAAACATTTTAGAGAAAATGAACCAAAACCCCTGGAGAACAGTTCTTCATGCTTTGTTCCTCAGAGAGCAGTGGTGACAAAGGCTTACTATTTCTGCTTCTGCTCATACTAGACTGCTTCCAAGTGAAATATTTTTAAAATATCTCAGATCCTGTTTTATCTGTGACTGATACTGTCATACCTATAGGCGGTCTTTTAGGATTTAATAGCTTTATTTAGCTTTGCAAATACCAAAGTGTCTACCCCCCCCCCCCCTTTTTTGTGTGTATTTTTGATAGAAAGAAATATTAATCTCCAACTTTTTTAAATATAGGTGTTCAGCTGTTTGTAAACATGAATGCGTAATCAGCCAACAACATGGCAGCAGCCCAGTGCATTTAGGTATGTAGACACAGTCAAGGCAGCGTGCTGAAGTTCAAATGGAGCATCAGAATGGGAAAAAAGGTGATCTAAGTGCCTTTGAATATGGCATTGTTGTTTGTGCCACACCAACACTGGTTGGTATTTCAGAAAGCACTAATTTACTGGGATTTTAACACACAACCATCTCTAGGGTTTAAAAAGAATGGTCTGAAAACAGAAAAATATCCAGTGAATGTTTTTTCTCTGGGTGAAAATTTCTTTTTTAACATTTGATAGAATTTTAAACCCAGATAGAGGCAGAATTTGGTGCAAACAACATTAAAGCATGGATCCAACCTGTCTTGGTTAGTGATGGTGGTATAAATGTGTGGGAGGAGGATATTTTCTTGGCACATTTTGGGCCACCTCAGTGTTGTTTAAACACAACAGCTTACCTGAATTTTGTTGCTGACCATCCCTTTATGACCACAGTGCCAACACACCTGGTCATAAAACTCAAATAATCTCAAGCTGGTTTCCTGAATTTGACAGTGAGCTCTCTGTACTTGAAGTACTCTCTATACTCTGCTGTCACCAGATTACAATCCAACAGAGCACCTTTAGGATATGGCAGAACAGGACTTTCACATCGTGGATATGCAGGTGACAAATCTGCAGCAGCTGTGTGATGCAATCCTGTCAATATGGACCAAAATCTCTGAGAATCTCAGCACCTTGTTAGGTCTGTGCCATAAAGATTTAAAGCAGTTCTGAAGGGAAAAAATGGTTCCAACCCAGTACTAGCAAGGTGCTTCCAATAAAGTGACAACGAATGTATGTCACTGTTAGCACAGTCAGATCAAAATGTGTCAGAACTAATGGGAAAACTGCAGATATATCTATAGGGCACTGAGTATATAAGTTAATTATGATAGTAAGGGTTTAGATTGGCAGAAACAGTGAGCAGGTAATAACTCTGAGGTAATTTTAATTTACATAAATTAGATTAAGGTAGTTGTGACTGCCCTGCAAAGCCAAGACACTATAACTGCTGGTTGATATTATATTAATACTGTATAATGCAGGAGATTCTTCTATCACAGAACAATTTTTTTTAGTATTTTACAAATAGATATAATATATAATTAAAATAGTGTTTTGTTGCTCATGTTTTTTAAGTTGTATTTGCATTTTTATTTACAAAAGGACAGAAATAACAGGAAAATGCAATAACGAGAAAAAGATAAGGCATCAGGAAAGACATCACAATCTTCTCTTTGGATGGACATATTAGAGTTTCATGCGTGGTCACTCTTGCATGATACCCTCCTTCTGAGCGAGGAAAAACGCTAAACCTCAATCTAATATAAAATGTTTATAATGTAACATGCTGGGTTTTTTAATCTAAAAGTTGATATAACTTTAAATGTCACTACCACTTAAGTGGGTTTTATAGTTATATAAAATTTCTGATGCTGGTCTATCATTTTTGTCACTGAGTAGCTGTGCCTCAGGTAGGCGATCCTTGGACGAGGTACTGAATCAAAAGCTCCCCCTGATGTAGCCATTATCTGAATGTTGGCTAGAAGAGCTTAGGCATGGACAAAAGCACTGTATGAATGTGTGTGACTGAATCAGTGAGGCAGAAAGGCACAATATATAGTAAGCGCCACCCCATTTAACATACACCACAAACCCCTTACCTTAAGCTAATTAGCTTAGCAAATTTCTCACTCATGTGATTTGCGAGAGGAAGCCAGAGTACCCACACAAACACAGGGAGAGCATGAAAACTCCACACAGAAAGAAAGATAGTGGAATTGAACTCAGGACCTTCTTGCTGTGAGACAACAGTGCTAACCACCGTGCTGCTTTATATGCGTTTAAAGTGCCTATGCAATTCTGTATATATACAGATTTTTTGGTTTTTGTTTGTTTGAACCACCAAGGCAGCTTAAACAAAACTCAGTCTGTAGACTCAAGAGGTGTAAAATATCACCTACATAGCTATTTTCCTGGTTGTGTTGTTAAAGTTTAGCAAGACCAAGCCTTCTCAAGCTTGTTGTCTCTTTAACATTCTTGGCAAAGCTCTTTCACTAAAACCAGAAAGTCATAGTCCCATCTGCCATCAGTCTGCCTCGAGTTGCTAAGCAGGTTCTTACCTATTGCATGTTTATCCTCCAATCATTCTTGAGCTGCCTTCTCTCTCTTCTCCCATTCTCTCTCACCACAGAATCAGATAATAGGCCTTCAATTAAAAGGATTAAAAAGGGACAGCTTACTCCTCTGCTGCCCGCACCTGTATCCCCCCCCCCCTTTTGAATGATATGGGAATTGAAAAAGGACTTAGCTGGAGTGGATGATAAGAGGGATAGGTAGAATGAGTCTCTCTGAGCATAATTCCCTCTGAAATGTGTTAAACGCTGATGCATTTCACTATGCTGTTACTGGTGCCCCTTACAAAAGCCTTGATATGGAAGGCATTTTGTTTTTTTCCAAGGGGACAATTTCTTGTTTGGACTTCTACTATCTTTACCTCCAGGAGCTAAAAGCCCCAGGTACTAAGCAGGTCAGCGCCTATTGTGTTTCTTTGACAGTTTTATTCACATGTGCTCTCATTTTCTCATCTCCCTGCAAAGGTTCCACCGATCTTACTGGACAAGCAGTTCTCTGACTTCACCCCTGACATCACTCCAATCATTCTTGCCGCACACACCAACAACTATGAAATTATCAAGCTTTTGGTGCAGAAAGGTGTGTCAATGCCACAGCCACATGAGGTGAGTGAACCATTTGTCTCTTATATATCATAGTTACACATATAAAAGTCAGGTTAATAAATTTGGATTCAAAGACAGAATTTATGCAATTTTTCCTCTGTATACCACCACAGTGGATTCTAAATCAAACATCTAATATGTGCTTGAAGTGCAGGGGTTTAATAAAAGTTAATTAAAGCCATTTTCAGAGGCTCAGAAATCATTGGGCAATTGGCTGATAACCAGTTTTATAACCAGGTGATGCCTGTTTCCTGGTTATTCAATGAAAACTTAAGCAGATAAAATATATGGATTAGATTTACTAGATTATAAATTGAAGATTAACTTCAATTTATTAGGTTTTAATTTGAATTTTCAGTATGAGGTCCACAGAGATCTTGATGTGAGTGAAAGATGCTATCATTAACCTGAAAACACAAAATAAACCTGTTAGAGACATAGTAAAACTTTAGCTGGTGTGGCCAAATAAACACTCTGGTGCATTCTTAAAAAGAGTTCACCGACCAGCTTAACAACACCAAAAGACAGGATTAGTCAGAATTATGGTTAAGAAAAACAAATTCAGAACATCAAACCAAGTCACAAATACTCTGAAGGAGGTAGAAGAGTCATTGTCAACAATCAAGATAGAGATAAACAAAGAGTTTTTAAGACAAGGTGCAAACCACTGACTACGTTCAAAAAACAACAAGTCCAGGTTAGACTTCTTCTTCTAAAGCATTTAAGAAAGCCTGCACAGTTCTGAAGGCAGATGAAGTTAAGATTAACTTGTACCAGAATGATGGGAAGACAGGAGAATAGAAAGGGGAGAAGCAGCTCCTGAACTGAACCACACCACATCATCTGTCAAACATGGTGCAGTCATTTTTATGACATGACCATGTATGGCTGCTAGTGGAGCCAGTTTACTAGTGTTTGTTGATGATGTGACTGCTGATAGAAGTAGCAGGATGAATTGTGATGAAGTGTACAGGGCTGTAGTCTCTGCTCAGATTCAGCCAAATGCTGCGAAACTGATGAGATGACGCTTCACAGTGCAAATGAATAATGACCCGAAGGGTGCTACAAACGCAAAACAAGAGTTTCTCAAGACAAATAAATGGGAGATTCTTCAAAGGCCTTTTCACCTAAACACAAAAATGAAGGCAGCTGCAGTAAAGGAGAAAACAGCATTTGGTGATGTCCATGGGTTCTAGACTTCAGGCAGTCATTGATTGCAAAAGATTTTAAACCCATTGTTATATTTAAATTGACATTAGTCTGACCAATTACTTTTGAGCATCTGAAAATGGGGCACTGTGTATAAGGGTGGCTGTAATTCCTGAGCTACTACTGTAATCCTATCATTAAACCCCTTGAATTATAGCTGAAAGTATGAACTTTAGTCACATCCTGATTGTTTAATTTAAAATCCACTGCGGTGGTGTATTTTTTATAAAATGTAAATGTTCACATACATTTTCGGGTCAGGTTGTCCCTTGAAGGTCTGAGTATCATACCTTGACATCACAGAACAGCGGCTGCTTTACAAGACTGGAACATAAGCCATTGCTAAACACAGAGAAGCCTCATTAAAATGTGTCCATGTGTCCACATTTTGTTTGATGTTGCAGGTGCGCTGCAACTGTGTGGAGTGTGTGTCTAGTTCAGATGTGGACAGCCTGCGGCACTCGCGCTCACGACTCAACATCTACAAAGCGCTGTCGAGTCCCTCACTAATTGCGCTTTCCAGTGAAGACCCCTTCCTAACTGCATTCAGGCTCAGCTGGGAGCTGCAGGAGCTCAGCAAGGTGAGGGCAAGAGAGGCAGCTAATAGTGGAGCTGGAGCATCAGTTGGTAAGATTTGATTCTGAGGAGCTGAAATACCAACAGTATATGTATTAATTAACTTTCTGACCCTCCTATAACATGACTGTGTAACAGAAAAATGACCTTTCAGTTTATTAGATGAGAATTCAAATAGTCATTGATATCTCCAGCTAAAATATAATAAAATGCTATTATCTACATATGTACTGTACGTTTTACATACATTTTAGTTAGATAGGTCAACTCTTTTCCTCCAAGAGAACATGGCTAACAGAGGCGATCCATAAAAAGCGTATACACAACACTTAAGAAATTTCCTGATGCAGAAAGTTATCTATTCCTATTAAGTAATAAATAAACAATAACAATTAAAACCCATGAAAGTTCCTGGTTTTTTTCACTATTTACTATAGAAATTAATATTTTTTTACAAAGGGTCTACAGGGACAAAAAAAGGACATTTTCTGTGAATGTCCGGGCAGTGAACTACAAGAAACCCTTTCTGTAATTTTACAAACTTATTTATTTGTGCTGACAGATTTCTTTCATTTACTACAGTTGTATTATTTTTATATAGAAAAACTGAGATGTACTGTTAAACTTGCACTCCTTTTTCTTTTGTTGAATGGTATTAAACACAAAGTTAAACAACTTCACACTGACAGAAAGGAGAGGTTCGCTGGTTCGGCCCTCTTAAGATCAAAATCAGCTGTATGTGTCTCATGGTGTAAAATGAGTTTGACATCCCCAAGGCTTTTCCTGATATATTTACTCACGTTTTAGGTACTCCTGCTCTTCAGCAGTACAGTGTTTATTGTAAATCCACTCCACCTATTGCTTCCAGGTGGAGAATGAATTTAAATCTGAGTATGAAGAGCTATCTCAGCAGTGTAAGCAGTTTGCAAAAGACCTCCTGGACCAAACAAGGAGCTCCAGAGAGCTGGAGATGGTCCTCAACTACAAAGATGATATCAGCTTATTGGAAGAGGAGGGCATCAATGACCTGGCAAGACTCAAGCTAGCGATCAAATACCACCAAAAAGAGGTATGTGTAAAGTAAAATTATTATCCAGCAGTGGTTGCATTGTATTGCATGTGTATTTACAATGTATTCAGCCTCTGAATAGTGGCTCCATGCTGTAGTAGGTAACACATCCACCTTAAACATGAAAGAGCCTCAGTTTGAGACCAGGAGTAAACACAAGCTGATGAACTTGCTGTGACGGTCTCAGCCCAGATAAATTGGAGGGTTGCATCAGAAAGGGCAACTTTTGTAAAAAATCTGTCTGCTGTGGCAACCCGTTGGAAATAAGGGAGCAGGCAAAAGTACAGTAATATTCAGCCTCTGAATAAATAATACAGAAGTGGGTCTATGAGTGAGTGTCATAGTTTGATATATGGGACGCCTTTATACGTTTAATTTCTACCATTAAGACACAGACATATGGTAATGTGTAAAATTCCAGATGGGCAATGAAATCATGGTTGCTTGTTTTTTTTTTTTTATTGCCGTGGCTGCAGGAAGGGAAAGGAAGCAGAGAATGTCATCCTGTTAGATATCAACAAAATTATCTTTTTCACACACACACACACACACACACACACACACACACACACACACACACACACA
>VVHJ01013647.1:11436-27748 GCA_015107715.1 Tylochromis polylepis | reverse complement strand
TTCTGTACAGAGACATGTTTATTGCGTCACACACACACACACACACACACACACACACACACACACACACACACACACACACACACACACACACACACACACACACACACACTGCATCTCAGTCAAGTGCCTCCTCTTTTACCTTAAGGCCAATGAGAGTGAGATAAGACTGTAATATCGCAGCTGTAGCCTTCTAAATTGTGTAAAATAGGAAATCATGTGATGTACTTTTCTTCCTTTTTCTTGGGTTTTCCACTAGTTTTTTGTTCCTTCTGTCTAACATTGTTTGCTTCATGATCTGCTGTATAGATTTTAGTGCTAAATGTCCTCAATACCAAATGTGAATCTGCCAAATGTGATATTTTTGCTGAACCAAGCCAACGTGGTCTCGTCGGTGTCACTGCGAGCTGATGAGAAGTGCTATAATTATGTTAGATTAGGATCGGGTTTAATGACACGCGGTGCAAAGGTCTTATAAGGTTTTTAACTGTTTTCCCCTTGGCAGCTCACACAGATAACAAATGGAAATGAAGATTCCCAAATTCAATAACCAAAGTTATACAGTTGCAAGGCAACTATCGAATAAATAAATCCATGTTTGTATTGTAACTGTAGACTGAGGATGTTTACTGATACCCTTAAAAAAGCATGTCAGAAATTTAGCTCAACATTCATGTTCATTGTTTAGGTTTGAGTTAGGGTAGGTTTTAAGTAAAGGAAAAGGCAATGAACTGTTGCATAAAGTTAATTACATGTATCCAATTAGACACACCTTCCCTGTAATGATCTGGAAAGTTTAATACAGAGCAACTGCTTTTGAAGCAGCGGTAAACATGCCATATAAACACTGATTACATTCACAGTCCAGGTTTGAATTTCCTAGGGAGTAAATTTTATTTAGCAGCTTTTTAGGAGCTGCATTGCAATTCAAATGGATGTAAATAATTGTGGTGGAAATGGTCCAAACGTAGTAACTCCAAAACAATATTCGGTTTTCTGGTCCGCTGATTTCATGCTTTTATTTCCATTGGGATGTAAAACCTTCCCCAGTGGGTAGAGCCATAAACAATAAACATGCAAATAAGTTAATTTAATTCTTGTAAAGTGTATCTGTGGATTTTTGCATCTGCTCAATCTTCAACATTCGTCTCTAATTAATGTGGCAGTCTCCTTCGGTTAGGTGGTAAAAATCTCGTTCATGCTGTTATGAATGTCCCTGTTAGTGTTAAATGCTACCGTAATACCCAAAAGCTAGTGCAAGAGCTGAGCATGTTTTTCAGTGTGGGATGGTGAATGTGAAAAAGAGATTTTTAGTTACCTTCTAAGTTATGGGATGGCTAAAAGCAAGAGGAAGGGGTGAAATCGATTTTATACAACAGAATTGTTCCGCTGCATATGAAGGTGAGGTAAGAAATGATGAAGAAGCGGACGCATCCCTCACAGGAGCGACTAATAATTCTTTCAGCTGTCTTGGGAGCCCTGCATGGCTGTCAGAGATGATGCACTTTTGGGGGAGTCTCATTTTATGACACTGCTCTTTCCTCCTTCATCCATCCAGTTGTTGCGCATCAACAAGCAGGCTGGCAGATGAGCATGTTGAGTCACAGAAGGACAGTTTGGGGTAGTGCAAGTGCACAGGTGGACATGATGATGGACAGTCTCCTGTCATCATCTTACCAAACCCCTCTGCTGTTGCCAGTAAATCTTTCTCTGCACACACTGTAAACAAATAAGCCGTGTGCTGCCTCTGCCACAACTGTGCCTCCTAGCGTCTCCTCGTCCCAGCAGTGTTTTAATTATCGAGTCCCAACGTGCCCTTCTCTTGGATTGGCTATCTATAGCAGCCTTCAGTCACTCCAGCATTTTGATGGAGAGCAGCGTGTCAGTGATGAGAGTAAGAATCCACCCAGTCGCCCTTTTCAAATGATAAATGTCCCCGCCTCCCGGGGTTGTTAAGAATCCTTTCAAGATGAAGTCATTCTGCTGGAAATGCTCAGTCTGTGAGAAATTATTATAACATGCGGTAATTTGATTAAGAACTCTGCTGCTGTACCTCTACAGTCTTATTGTTGTAAAGCTGCCTGAAAAGTTTCTATTTCAGTAAATTTACTACTTTCACTCATACTTTTTTGTTCTCTTAGAACAGGGGTGTCAAACATAAGCCCCGGGGCCCAGAATTTGCATAAGTTTTGGACTTTTAACTGCCTTTTCATGCATTTTACAGCTTTTCCCATTAATAAAGAGCTCCCCCATAGTCATTCACACTACAATTAAGTAATTAAGTAACAGATCAACAGTTTAATGATCCTATCTACTAGAGAAATTTCTTTATTTACAATGGATTCACAGAAAAAAAAGACATTTTCTATGATTTAACAACAACTTTCTGTTTTATAATTATAGGACAGTCTGGGGAATGAGCTACCAGCCTTTTTTCTGTAATTTTAGACATTTATTTCTTACAATTTGTGCCCACAGAGTGGTGCTGAACGATTTCTTTGATTTATTTTCACTTACTACGGTAGAAAAACTGAGCAGTAGGGTATTTTGTTTTATTTCTAACTTATTTTGGACTCTGCTTTATGCCTGAATTCTTGTTTGTTTGAGGAGTATATAAAACAGTTATGCAGGTAGTGCTTTTTGTTTTGTAGAAGAGGCAGAGTCATCTTGCAAAGATGTGAAACAGGATTTTATATGAATTTAAGGTGCAAGAAAATATTCAATGAACAGTTATTGTCGTAACCTCATTTGCGGAGATTTTTCTTCAAAAAACTTCTCATTCGTTTGGAGAACGAAAACATGACATGAATCGGCCATTAAAAAAACATTTTCATCTGCTGCCTCCTGAGAACAGAAAATCACATCTGTATTGTGCACATTTATGTGCGCGCACACACACATAAGCAGAGGTGTTTATAGGAAACACCTTTTGTTTGAGAGAGATGATCCGTAAAGTTTTGCCCCCAGTGAAGCATCGAGGGTTAAATGGACACTTACTGGGGCTGGGAAAGCTTGTTTGTTCATGCACAGAGCAGTTAGAGTGTTCATTGTCTGCAGTGTGAAATCTACTCAGCTCTTTTAAAAGGTTTTCAGATCAGAAACCAGCGTTTCAAACTCTCACAATAAGCACAACACTCAGCCTGCACGGGAGCCTTCTTTTTTTTTAGTGGTGCTTTCGCATTATGAATGTGAGTCATTAGAAGTCTGTTATTGACCCTCAGCTGAACAAAATGAAGGACGTTTCTCGTTTGTGTAAAGTGCAAATAGGCTTGTTTACATTTGTGCATTTATCTTCGCATCTGTGTGTGTTTTTTTGGCTTTGTGTGCTGATGTGCTCCCAGGGTTTAAAAAGGCCATTTATAACAGTTTGAAGAGAAATCTCCATAGGCTTTCTGTCTAAAGAGCTGAACTCACAGAGCAGTCAGTGCTTTGATGCAGCAGGAGGTCAAATCAGATAAATGTGATCAGTAACACTTATCTTCTCTCCCTAGAGCGTTCAAATGTTGATTACTTACATTTTTTACACATATTCTTGGTATGAATGTAGATGAGGTGAGTAGACTGAAAAATCACAGTGCAAATGTAAACACTGTCTCTTTAATATTTAAAATTGTCAGAGGCACCAAGGGGAACCTATCAATTTTACATGCAGTAGTTTGACGTTGCCCCCTTGTGATATGTCATAAAAACTGCAATTCAGTTTTTCAAGCCATCGTAATGTCCCCATTAAGTATACATTAAATTGCACCAAGAGGAGTAAGAGTTGTGTAGGGAGAAAACCATTTGGACTCAGTTGATTCAGGAGCAATAATTTGGTTTAACAAGTCAGTTTGGTGTGACCAAAAGTGTTCAGCCTTTGTAAAATTCAGAAACAAATGGAAGCAATAATCGTATTTCACATATGTAGTTTTAACAAGATCCCTTTAGTATAATAGATAGAGGTATCTCTTTTTCATCTGTTACTGTAACCTCTACAAAGTTGTCACTCTGTTGGACTTTCAGATTGGTAGTGTACTGTGCTCAGTTCAGATTATACAGTATTCTATGAAAGTTTGAAGTCACCCGTCATTTCTTTATATTTTCCTAAGAAAATGAGAAATAGGTGCAGTGTTTTGCAGATATAAATTGAAATACAGTATATAGTATATAGATCATATATCATATATAGTATATAGTATATAGATATATATACAGTATATAGATCAAAAACAGAGTTTGTACAACTGTAACAAGCTTGAAAGTCAATATTTTGTGTATTTCAGCACAGCCTGAACCCTCTTTGGGAAACTTTCTTATAATTAGATTTCAGGAATAGTTCTCCAGGCTTCTGGATGGATAAAACTCTTCTTTGGATGTTAGCTGCCTTTTGTTCTGTTCTTTGTCAAGATGATCTTCAATAATGTTGAGATCTGGGCTTTAGGGGGGGAGCAACCCATGACTGTTCAATTGGCACTGTGTTTGGGATCACTGCCATGCTGAAAAGATGCATCTCTCTGGTTTTCTGTCAGGTCTTTACTTAATTTTATTTTCTTGTTTCTTAAGGGCATGATTTTCAGATACTTCTTGTCTACTGTAAATAGTTTTTTAGATTTGCCATTTCTTCTTTTGTCTTTAATTTTCCCAGGTTCCTCAATTTTTTTAAGGACATGCTGCACACAATAGCTCTTTGGCACCTTGTTGATGCAAAAATACTATACTTTTCAAATTGTTTTATCTTGGGCATGTTTTTATGGAATCAGTGAAAAAAATGTAAACAAATGATGTGTTTTTGACAGACTTGCTAGTAACAAAGTGTGAAAAATACAACTTAAATTTGTTTCTTTGCTAAGTTGTCTCTTATGTGTACACAAAATGCTATTTAATATCGTAACCTTCTTTTTTTATTCTTGAATGATTCATAGGTCAGTGTTAAGTGACTTAATAAACAAAATATTCCTTTGAACGTGGTCAGGTACAAAGACTGCATTGAAAAAGGAGCCAATGTCCAAAGAAAATCTGGTGAACTTTTGCTCAAAACCACTTTAAAAACTACAAGAAATTCTGGCCTCTTAGCAGCAAATTATAAAGAAATGCTCAAGACTTTTGCACAGTACTGTATAAATGATGGATAAGTAAGTATCTTGTGCAGTAAAAGGTTTTGTAAACTCAAATCTTCCCTAATACACACATTTTAACTGCAATGGCAGATATAAGACATTTATATTGATAGATATTTAATTACACTTGTAACTTGTAGAGACTGGTGCAAGCAAAAAAAAATGGATTTCATATCCACCTGTATTTCAGTTTTTAGCAAAGCAAAAACTCTACACCCATCTGAATGTTGTTTCCTTGGCACCGTGTGTCTGTGAAAGCGACAAAGAAAACTTTCAGCAGCCCTTTTATGTCGGTAGAGCTGCAGGGGAACATGTCTTTGCTGAGCTAGAAAGCACCAGCAGCATTCACACAGTTACAGGCACTTTCTTGGCATTTTAGGCTTGGTGACAGGCAGTTTGCTGGGGGACATTTTTCCAACTGGACTTGAGATGGTTTGAGCTGTGCAATAAAGCCACTTAAGGCGAATATGTCACTTTACTGCTGCTGGCTTTGGTAAGTGACTGTGACAGATGAGAAATAGCTCTGCAATATTTGATGGCTGGTTTGTTTGGTCTTTCTCTCTCAGGAGAAATTAACAAGAAGGCAAGTTTTTCAATAGAAAGGGGAACAGCCTTTTTTTTTAAGCGCAATCAAGGGTACAGCCAGAGAGATTTTCTGTTGAGAATAAAAACTGTTCTTTTGACCTATCTATTAAATAAAATGGTGCGATCAACAACGTCTTACTTAGAACGCAGTTTTCCAGTTTAAAGCAGACAATTTAATTACATCTCAGGCAGTTATTACGTTCTAATTTCAGCCCGTGTGTTAAGTAAATACTCACATTGATTTCCTATATATTCATGTTAATTAGCATAATTTCCTGCCTCACCATCACTGCGAGTGTTTAATGTATCGTGCTGATTATCGCAACACGTCAAGAAGCCCAAGGAAATAGTGTTTACAGTTCTTAATCAGGATTAAGGTTCTGATGTTTAATTAAAGATGCAAGTTAAAAATAAACTTCTCTGTTTATAAATGGAACAGTCAAAACTTTAAAGATCTTAAATAAAGCAGGTTTGATGAATAAGTGACAAAAGCTGTCTTTAAATAGTGGTAAATGTATATTTATAGCTCTAGAAGAATTTAAGTCTTTCTTTTTTTCTTTTTTTTATCATTATTATTATTATTTTTTTACTTCAGTCTGCACCCATAGGTCCACTGCAGTAAGGCCCATGCTCAAAGAAGTCATCTGAAAAGAAAAAGTAGGGACTTTTTTGTCTCTTAATCTTCAAATACAGTGTCACGTTCTCTCTCACACTCACACACACATTCTTTCAGTCTTCCTTTTCTCTTTTGCCCGCTCTCAAAATTGGATAAAAAAAGAAAAAATGAGTATACCACTTCTTCTGCTCCTCTCATCCATAAAATTCAGCCCTTCCTGTGCTCCTGCTCTGCATTTCCTCTCACATTTTCAGGTAATACTGTAATTGAAGTATGGAAATATGAGCCATTCTGCTTCAGACCCCAACACAGATAAGGATCTGTGGTTCCCATGGAAACGAGGCTGCAGAGTTGGTGAATTGGCACCCGCTGCTGCTGGTCAACACTTGATATACTGATATGGAGGCTCATCAGGATTTTTCACAGCATTGTGTGCTCCTGCATAATGAGCTTGCATATGCATGCGTGCTCATGATGTAACCCTCATTTGTAGCAGAATTTGTTTTGCTTTAACTGGGTATGTCTCCAAATACCTACGCTCAGTCGAGGAGCCCTGAAGCTGATCTGCATTTCTGATGCATTTAGCATTACTGAACATTTTATTTATGCTCACTCGCACAAAAGAGCATTAATTTAATTCACTGTCATGTTAGGTATTTATCATTAGGCTATATGACGTCCCAATCATATTCAGACAAGGCTTTTAAGAAAATCTCAGAAAAATCTTATGTAGTCATCAAAAACATGATTCTCCTTTTTAAACATTTTTTTAAACATGTAGAAATATTTGCGCTGGCCCACCTGCCTGTTTAAAGCCACCTTTGTTTCTGTAAGACCGCCAATATGTTTTTCATTCTAAAATACCCATGTGTATACATGATAACCCTTCAATTTTCTACACCACCAACACATCCTACTCAGTCTTTTATATTCCGTTAACTGAAGCTTGCTGCAGGTACTAATTCCGGGATATTGACACAAGGGCATGATGGTCGGTGTAAAACCTCTAAATAGTCTTAGACTGAGGATGAGTTTTCCAAGCAGGCCTAGATGCCTGCTATACACAGCTAATATAATAAAAGTTATTTTGAGCCATTAAAAAAAAAAAAAAATCAAACATGATAGATCAAACAGTTAAAACTCTCCCCCTCCCTTCTTATTCTCCCCTTTAAGTTTGTAGCTCAGCCCAACTGTCAGCAGCTTTTGGCATCACGCTGGTATGATGAGTTCCCTGGCTGGAGGCGGCGTCACTGGGCGGGAAAGTTCGTCACCTGTGTCTTCATAGGTCTCCTCTACCCTGTGTTTGCTCTCTGCTACCTCATCGCTCCCAAGAGTCGCTATGGCCTCTTCATCCGCAAGCCCTTCATCAAGTTCATCTGCCACACAGCGTCCTACCTGACCTTTCTGTTCCTGCTGCTCCTCGCCTCCCAGCACATTGTTACCACAGAGCAGGACAGGCAGGACAGGCAGGGCCCTCCACCGACCACTGTGGAGTGGATGATCCTGCCCTGGGTGCTGGGTGAGTGGAGTGGTTTTGTACTCTCCATTAGGATACTGTTTGATAGTGTACTGATAGTGAATGTACTGGTGAATAGCTGAAGGTAAAAAAGTAGAGAGCTTATTTGTGTTCAGTTAATGTCACTAAATCTTTAAATATTGGGTTTAAATTGCTCTTGATATGACAACCATGCACCTCAGCTGATGTTCCTATTGAAAAGTCAAATCCAAGGCACTGGAAAACTTTACAATTGTTAATGGGAACAAAAGATTTTGCTTTAGTTGCTGAATGAACTCAAAACCTACACAAAGTGGAACTGGATCAAAGTGCCAAATGAACATTAAGCCTATAAAAAGTGTTATCTTTTCATCATGCCTCGGGCATCCCAGCAGATTTTGAGCTCAGTGATTAAGTGCTTCTTGTTGACATGCTTCTCTGCCCTCCACAATTTTTACTATTTACTTTTTAGCCATGCTACCAACATGACTTCAGGCATGGCATTCTCAGTCTGGGAGTCACTTAGTCCTTCCATCACCTTTGGTCCAAAATAATCTCTTCAACAACGGCCAACAAATCCTGTGGGGGTTGCATTATAAATGGTGTCCAACATAAAAAAAATCTGCCAAGTCAAACATGCAGAGCTGCCCACTGTGGCAACCCCTTCTGAATAAGGAAGTAGCTAAACGTAGCTTTTTGATCAACCGTTTGTAGTTCAGGAATAACTATTCCTGATAATTTTTCCCCGCTGGCTCCTTTTCTAGCACTGCCATGAGGTTAACATTATTTTTTCTTTAGTTTTGAGTTAAATACTGGGTCTCCCTTGAAAGGGAGATTTTTAATCTCAGTGGGACTTCTTCTATTTACTCACAGTTGCATCCATTGTCATTTCATGGGACTGTGGGTATTCAAGTTGAATTGTCAAAATGCTTTATTGAATTTTTGTCTAATCTGTTCAGTGCTTTGGTTTATAATCAAATACAAAATTGAATGGCATTTACTGCAGCCTTAGCTCTCTTTCATCATGTGTTTGTGCCAGCCTGTAAATGTCAACATGGAAACATTGTAAACTGTGATAATGAAATTTGGTAGGCATGTTTGTTTGCTAATGTACAGTAGCTCACATCTCCTCAAAGGGCATGTCAATAAAGCAGCCAGCCTGAGTCAGGGGCGCTATAGTAGTTGCACACTGAAGAATGTGAAGTAAGGAGTCTTTTTAGCTGTACAATCCTTGAGGTTTTCAAAATAATATGGAGTCATATAAAATGCTAATAGTGTCCATACTGGACACATGCTCTCTTTTTCTGTAACCGTATTTCTAGGATTCATCTGGGCAGAGATCAAGCAAATGTGGGATGGTGGCTTTCAAGACTATGTTCATGACTGGTGGAACCTTATGGACTTTGTCATGAACTCTCTGTACTTGGCCACCATCTCCCTCAAGATTGTAGCCTACACTAAGGTAATAATTAGCCTGGACAATAGTGTAAACAGACTGTGACCTTTCTGTATGTTCAGTTTATCTGCCATCTTTTTTTTTTTTTTTTGCTCATCCAGTACAGCGGAAGTAAACCCAGAAACCAGTGGGAAATGTGGCACCCGACACTAGTTGCTGAAGCAGTGTTTGCCATTGCAAACATTTTCAGTTCCCTGCGCCTCATTTCACTGTTCACAGCCAACTCTCACCTGGGGCCACTGCAGATTTCTCTGGGGCGAATGCTGCTCGACATCCTGAAGTTCCTCTTCATCTACTGCCTGGTAAATATTTCCACACAAGCAGAATAAAGACAAGAAGTAGAACAATAAATTATATATGACAGAAGAAGTGAATGAAGTTATATAATTTCACCCACACCCTGTGTTTCTTCAGGTTCTGCTCGCCTTTGCTAATGGCCTGAACCAGCTGTACTTCTACTATGAGACTAAGGCTTCAGATGAGAAAGGAAAGTGTAAGGGCATCCGATGTGTGGAGCAGAATAACGCTTTCTCCACGTGAGTTTGCACGAATCCTGTCCTTCTTGCTCGTATAGTGTGAATGTGTGATCCTGTGAGAGAGAGTGTCAAAGAAAGAGAGAGCTGTGCGTCTGTGTATACAAATTGTGGGAACTCAGTCAAATTTTCAGTTGCTAAGAAAAGCTGGTGTATTACCAGAATCTCATTAACACTAAGTGAAGAGGTTCCTTCAGTTTTTTTTAAACAATCCTTCAACTGAATACATTTTCAACTAGCAAGGACACATTTTATTTACTGCATGTATCTGTACTGTTTTGGCTTACATCGCATATGTTCTCTTGCAGATTATTTGAGACCCTGCAGTCTCTTTTCTGGTCTATCTTTGGTTTGATCAGCCTGTATGTGACCAATGTGGATGCTGACCACCAGTTCACTGAATTTGTCGGTGCCACCATGTTCGGGACCTACAACATCATTTCATTGGTGGTGCTCCTCAACATGCTCATAGCCATGATGAACAACTCGTACCAGCACATTGCTGTGAGCACTAATCAAACACACTGCAAACAGTCATGCGAGTGGAACAGTTCAACCAAGACATTCATGCTTATCAAATATTCCTGAATCTGATTTCAGGATCATGCAGACATTGAGTGGAAATTTGCCAGGACAAAACTGTGGATGAGTTATTTCGAAGAAGGGGCCACTCTGCCGGCCCCTTTCAACATCATCCCCAGCCCCAAATCATTCTGGTACCTCATGTGTTGGATCAAGAGGCAGGTGTGGAGGACAAGCTCCAAGCGCACAGACACCATTGGTACCCTTGGGGTAAGTCTGGTGTCAAATATGTTTATATGGTTTTCACATACAGAGAGAGAGAAGGGGGGTTGGTTTGTTTGAAGAATGAACATAAGGAATAACTGGCTGGAAAGGCTTTATTGCAGTTATCTTTTTAACTCCTAACTGAAAAATTCATACTAATTTATAGTTCGTAAATTAGTTGTGGTCAGATGTTTATGATTTTGCAAAGGCAATTCGAAAAGCTTAATGTTTGATCCACTCCCAAACCAGTTTTGATGTGATGGGATTGTTGTCCGGTTGGAAGACCCAGTTTTATAAGTTTCAACATTCTAGTTGTCGATTTGACGTGAAGTTGTAAAATTTGGAGGTCCTCTGTTTTCATTGTTCCACCCACCTTGTACAATGTACCAGTACCACTGGTAGCAAAACAGACCCAGAGCATGACACTGTCACCATGCTTTTTGGCTGGTACAGTATTCTTAGGTTTGAAAGCCTCACCTTTACTCCTCCAGACATACTGTACCTCTTGTCACTGTGACCAAATAGCTCAATATTTGTCACACCTGACCATAAAACTTTGGTTTGTCCGTGTGGGCAGTTGCAAATTTCAGGCAAAGGTGAAGGTGTCAGTTTTGGAGCAGGGGCATCTTTCTTGGTCAGCACCCTCTCAGTCCATGGATGTAAAACATGCTTTAATGTGGATAGTGGGTCTTCTTCCACATCTTGGCAAAGTGGTGACACATTCCAAATAACTTGTACTTGCATACAAACAAAGTTGTTTGAACTGATAATGTTGAAGTCTGGAGTTGTATAGAAATGGCTCCAAGAGTGCTTCCTGATATGAATAGGCATTTTGTTGGAGTAATAGCAGTGATTGAGAGCTGAATTTCCATCAGTTAAGCTGAATTTTGTTTAAACAATAATCAGGCAATGTTACTAATGAAAGAAAGTCAAGATTTGCTGCTCTGCTTTGTCCTGTATGGCACTGAACGAAATAACCCAGTGAAATAGGTGTTAGTTGCTGTAGAAAGTAGAATTTTCACTTTATTGCAGCCTAATTTTAGAGGGAAACTTTTTACTGTTTGATGGCGCAGCACTCAGGAGACACACATATCGAGCCTCACAGATAGCAGAGTTTACAGAAATGTGTGATACTTTGAAGAAAAACAAAATATGTTTGTTTGTTTTAAACTCATCTCCCACCCTTTCTCTAACCAACCTCTGGCATCTGATGTCTGTGTAGAGGCGAGCCGCAGAGAACTTGAGGATAAACCATCAGTACCAGGTAAGTGCAGTCTGTTTGAAAGCAAGCTGAAAATAATTACAGTCTCTCACCACTGTCTGTATATGTGTGTGCAACAAACACAAATTGGCCTCTTTAGGTTTCTAACTCTCAGTTTTCATCCATTCATTGTCTTAATTACTTTTACAAAGGAACACATTTGTCTGTTTCCTGTCTGATTCATTTGAAGTTTGTATTGAAGAAACTTTATTATCAGATCTTTTGTGTTCAAGATTTTTTTTAATTGGTGTAGGAGGTACTGAGGAACCTGGTGAAACGCTATGTGGCCGCCATGATTCGAGATGCCAAGACAGAGGAAGGCTTGACTGAAGACAACTTCAAGGTAGTCTTCCTTCTTGAATGAATATGAAATGGTTATGTTTAGAGTTATATATCATAATGTTTGCATATTTTTCTTTTGCATTTTGATATTGTGGTTATATTTAATCACTTTTCTGTCATTAATGTAATTCGTTGACTGCTGATGCATATGCTTTCAGTACATGCCCGGAAATCATCAGACAAACGAATCACAGTCATCCTCTGACAAGATAATGATGAGATAATATATATGTGGATATATAAGGAGGTGGTTTAAGTGCTGACTAATCCAGATGTTCCAGATTTAGATTTTCATCATAGTTCAAAGATGTTGGCATTGTGATTGTTGTTTTTTTCTAGTTTAACAGACATAAAATTCAACCATGATCATGCAGAGATAAATAATCCATCAATTAATAGTCTAGACTACAGGCATTTTGAGACATAGTGTTGCTTTTTTGGTAGCTGTGATTTGATTATCAGACCTATGTCTCATAACTGTTTTTGAGTCAAACTTAACTAAATCAATTCAGCGCAGTGTTTTGCTGATACCAAAAGCTAGTAGTTATAAATTTCACAGTCGAGCTGCTCTTTGTTTTTTAGGAGCTGAAACAAGATATCTCCAGTTTCCGTTACGAGGTGATGGGAATGATGAAGACAGGAAAGTCAGCTTTAAATGTGGCAAAGGCCAGTGGCAGCTCAGTGGAATCCAGCCTTGCGTACCCTAATTCCTCACTCAAGGTTTCTGCTTGCCCACAGAGCACCCAGGTGAAAAGCAAATTCAATCGATTCAAAATCACTACATCCATCCTCAAGCAGGGCAGTTCAACAGCTGCACCCAGGCCACCTGAAGCGTCCAATGGTCTACCTAATGGACTCATGTCCCTGGTCTCTGATGAGAGCTCTGGTGAAATGTCAAGCGAGAGCAGAAGCAACCCCAAAGATGTAACTGACTTTGGTTTGTTCCAGAAACACCAAAGGGGCAGCAAAGAAGCCTCATCAAGTGCAGCAGAAATCTCGAGGGAGATGTACTCTTTATCAGAAGAAGCAGGGGAGTCTGGGGACTCAGACTTAGAGGAACATATCGCTGGAGAAAAGAGTGACAGGAAACTCCTGGAAACAAAAAAGAAGGAAGAAGTCGAGGAAATTAAGGAGGAGTCGAACAGCAAAAAATGCTTGGACCAATATGAAGAAAAAGAAATCGAGGAAAGGGACAAGGATTCAACCTGTACTGACTCAGTAGCTGATGAATGTATGTCTAGCTCATACAAAGACGATGCCTAAAATGTGAAGAGATGTGATCAGAACTACAGGCCCAGTAATGCTGGATTGAAGATAGAGAGACTGACAATCAACGTGAGCCTCGAGTGAGAATTGTGAACATGAGTCGAACTTTTCCAGTTATTACTAAACTTATGATCAGCTTTGATCTTTGGAGACTCAGGGAGGCCTTTGGTTTAACTGTTTTAAATGCTGTTATATTAGCAGTGGAAATGCAGCAGCGTTGTTCGAAGCTCCATGTAAGAATTACAAGGAATCAAATTTAAGGATTAGTATAATTTCTTTTTTTGTCCCTAGAGGTGAGTGGACAATAATGGTTTCCTGAAAAAAAAAGAAGCTTTTTTCCCCCCTATCTGATATGTGCATTTCAGTTCCAATTGTCCTCTTGGTTACCATATAAACTGTCTCTCTCTACCTCTTTTTTCCCCCTTTACCCTTAAACATTTTAACTCTCCCCATCATTATCTTATTAGAGCAATAGATGTTCTGTTTTAGATGTGACTTTCTGCCTTATTCTGTCCGTTTCTGCAC
The DNA here is from genome assembly GCA_015107715.1 of Tylochromis polylepis. NCBI lineage: Eukaryota > Metazoa > Chordata > Actinopteri > Cichliformes > Cichlidae > Tylochromis > Tylochromis polylepis. Next base: position 13,787 of record VVHJ01013647.1, on the reverse strand, counting down.
TTTACACACTTTAAAATGGCATACAGTTTTTTCAAAGATCGCTCAAGCTCTGATCATTACAACAGCAATTCTGTCAAAGTTTTCTATGCAAGAACTGTGGATCATGATACTCATCACACTGATGAGGCTGACTGTAAATTCAGTGCTGACAGTTCATCCCAGGTATTCTCTGTAAAGCAGGGCATGGCCAAACTTTGTGAGATATACATTATGAACACAGCCTATAAATTATTTAAAGCAACGTATTATTCAAGTTTTGTCACTCAAGAACTCATTATTTTGAACAGATCTGCTGATTTTAACTGGTAGTTTAAGATGTCATGTTAGTTTGAATGAATGGCATTATAGAAACTGAAACATAAATCAAGAATAAATATAGAAATACACTCTTAATTTGCTGTCTCCTCTTTTGTTCATTGCAAATTCCAGACAGGCATGAACACAATACTTGATACTGTCAAACTGTATATCTTCATAGTTAACCTTTTGTATGGACAGATGGATGGATGTTTTTACAGTTTACACTTAAACAATAATGATGTTTTGGAGTCTTTTGTAGTGACATGTTAAATTAAATTTAAAGAGAAAACTTGACAGTTAGTAAAACATAATTTAAAAATAAAAGAAAGACATTCTTTCCTTATTGGTGTTTAGTTATTTAATGAAAAACACATTTGAAAAACCATGAAGCCACAGCAACACAACACTATGATTATAAGGTTATGCATGCAGGTACCCACTAAAACTAATATATATATATATATATATATATAAAAATCATGAAGTGGTTAATAGTTGTTATGCATACTGATATTTGTTGAATTGGGTCACACAATATCTTTCTATTTAAAGGAGTCAGCCGAGCCTCACCAAAAGGTCTATTTTACTCTTGAGGCTCATAACAGAGCAGCTAGATTAATTACTGGAGAGTACTCTGCAAAAGTCTCATTCTACCCATCTTTTCTGTATGCTTTCAGGGAGCCCGACTTTCTGGTATATTTTAGTGATTTGGAACAATGGTTCTCCTGGTTTTCTGAAGGTCTTTTAAAGTTTGTCTTTGTTTCTAATAATGATCGCTTTTTCACTCGTTTTCAGTATTGATGATTTTCAGAAGAATGTCTTTTGTTTGTTAAGCCACTTGACACCGAGTTTTCAGTGTTCAATCAAGCTTAAAAAATGCACCTACCTCAAAACATGAACCAGTGTTGTGTCTACACATAACAAACAACGTAGCTGAGAACCAATTTTGAGTCGTGTCTTTAGGCTTTGTTACTTTGTTACTAGCAACCTGTTTCAAAAAACACATCATTCTTGTCATTTTTTGGGGAGAATTTATTACAAATGGGAAAGATAATATAGTTTGACAGACATAAAGTAGTATTTTTAGGATTTTCAAAGAGCTATTAGCCAAAAAAATTGGCATTTCATGTATCTCCTTACTATCTGCATACAGAAAATCACGTCCTTAAGAAATTTAGCAAAGACCTGACACAGGACCGGAGAAAAGCATGTGGGCCTTCACCTGACCAGGAAAGGCAGGTGTCAAGTGGGGCTTTGCCATATCATACCATCAGTGATAATGCTAGTATAAATTTTTAAGTCATATAAAACTCTTGTGATATCAATGGTATAAGCAATACCATGGCTTTTCTCTGTAAGGGTGAGCACATCAATCCAAATATCATTAGTTATTAGTCATTACCAATGCTGGTATTGGTATAGGATCAATACTAGCGTGATAGGATTGACACGTTGTTTCTATCCTCTAAGTTCATCATCTCATAAGTCATGACACAGAAGTTAAAAGTACTGATATCAGTACTACTGGCCTTCTATTTACTTGGTTGTGATATCAATATCAAATTTGAAGTAGTTCCCTGGCTCACACAAAAACAAGACAACTTACTTTAGGTATTGTTAAACTAAAGTGCTGAACAGTTAAGTTATACTCTTACTTATGTTTCTAAGTGAAACACTACCTAGGATGTTTTTGTGTTTTTATCTACTGAAATAATTTTCAGAGCTGTTAGCATGTTGACAGTACATTGGCAGCTAAGCCTGTCTACCTGCAGAGTAGTAGTTATTCTTAACGTGATTAAGTTTATTAAGGTTCAAGGTTCAAAGCTTTATTGTCATATGCACAGATAGAAACAAGTTTCCCAGTACAATGAAATTCTTACTCCGCCCCTCCGCTCTGGATGTATAGCAATATACACTGTCTCATAACTAGGTAAAAATAAGAGTGCAAAGAAGTAGTGCAGAGGACTGTAAAGCAGCTGTCAAACTGCCTGACAGCTTCCCTACACTGGAAACACTTACTGTAAGTTACTGTAGTAATCACAATAAAAAAA